>MU736663.1:82848-106083 GCA_026770625.1 Nicotiana glauca | reverse complement strand
AATTTTTATAAAATTGAAGCGCATATAAATAAGGCAAGTCCGACCTTGGGGTGTACAATTTTTTAAAGTAATTCGGAGTATTATACTGCGTTTTATGAATTTGAATTATTGTTATGTCAGGTAATTATTATTGGTGGGGCCTAAAATCAAACTATTTCGCAGTATTATACTGCGAATTACCTAAATTCGCAGTATAATACTGCGAAATGCAAGTTCAAAAATGAGCTGGCCCCATCTCAAACAATTCGCAGTATAAAACTGCGAATTGCATAAAAAAAATTTATTTTTTTTATATTTCGCAGTTTTATACTGCGAAATGTATTAACGGAAAAAAATCCGTTAACCCAATTCGCAGTATAAAACTGCGAAATACCCATTAATGTAATTTTTTTTTAAAATATTAAAAAAGTATTTTATGTTTAAAAAAATCATTAAATAAGTTTTGGACTCGACAGAGTTATTGATTTGGGTTGCTGGAATTGGAATAGGGAAAGAAAATAGTATAGAGATATATAAAAAAATTATTAAAAACTCGAAAATTTAGTCCTATCAATAACATGAATTTAATCGATTTTTTTTCTTTTTCTATTTCTTTTGTTTTTGTTTCCTTTCCTTTTTAGTTTATTCTTTTATTTTTATTTGAGAAAAATTAAAGATTCTATTACCTTGCTTTGGAGCAAAATTCTGGAATAAAAAACCTTACAAGAACCAGAAGAACCGGATGCATCTTATGTTTATTTTCGCAAAATTTTACTATTTTTTCTCTTTTTTATTATTATTTTTGTTTTTATTCTTCATGTTTACATATACTGATTTTAAATGGGCGGGGATATTTGAACTTTCATATTTTACTTGGATTACAATTTGACATGTTGTTTCAGTAAATATTTAAAAGAATCCAAAAAGATGATAGTTTCCTTAAACAGTTTTGCTCGGTAAAGATTGAGTTTTTTATTAAAAATTATATTGTATATATTAATATTTAGTCATATTTACAATTAAACTAGTTTTAGTTGTAACAACCAAACATCATTATATTGTCGACGTAAGTACTCTTCATTAGAAATAAGACATGTGTATTCACATTAAATCATAACAAACCAATTAAATCTTTAAAACTCAGAACAATAGGTTTTAATTATGCACAAAATTTAACGTAAAATTTGACAAAGCAGTGAGTTAAAAATTACTTTTCTATTATCACACTTTACCAATTAATATCATGATTTATTTGATATGAAATCAAGCGTAAGGATCATTCTCACTATTGATTTTTAATTACTTTTGTGATAAAGATTATTAGTTCAAATATTAGGTTCTGATACCATATTACACATAAACTTCAAGCATATAAATAATCATATTGTGCTATAATCCAATAAATGTATCAGAATATTGAACACAATACTTTTACTGAAAAGCAATACATAAATATACTTGATGCGAAATACATGATCGTAAATAATTTAGGCCTTGCCAAAATCAAATGGCAAACTAATTTCACTTGACCAATATATGTCAAAGATGATATTAGGCCAAGACAGTATATTTTACATAAGTGACAACAAAGAGCAGTTGAAGAAGTCTCCTTTTGTTAAGATATTTTAAAAATAAAAAAAGACTGCAAGGTAAAACTTTTTGTTGGGGTACACTTTACACTAACAGTCTGTTTGGATTGGTTTAAAAAAGTGGCTTTTCAGCAGAAATAACTTTTAAGCCAAAAAACAGTATGCTGAAGTTGCCCAGCTAATTATTTAAAAAAAAAGTTTATTTTAAGTGCTTTTTAACTTTTTCAAACACTTAAAAAAGTTTAAAAGAGCATAAAATCTAATTTGACCAATTTAAAATCCAATCAAAAAAACTCTCTAACTCTTGAAACAAAATGATAAATTTATTTTTTTCTCATTTTCCTTGAAACAAAATGATAAATTTATTTTTTTCTCATTTTCTAGGTCATCGTCTTCAAAAATGAAATGAATGAATATGAGATGCAACATTTGAGAGAAAAATAAGGGCAAAATTTTTATGAGTGTCGAAGATGGTGGACTAGTTGCAGTTGGTTGCAGTTGGAGAGAATTTTTTTGAGCCAAGCTTAAGAGCAAAGCCCACAGATAAAAGTCCTTTTTCTCCCGTGAGAACATTTTGAATGTTAGAGATAATAAACTAGTTTCATTTGGTTGTAGTTCTCTCTTTCTTTCAATGTGTTTTAGAATAATTGAGAGTGAGGAATTAAGATTGAGTGTGAGAAAAAATATTTGCTCATTTTCAAAATTTTTTTTGAAGTTTTCTCGCTTGAAAAATTTGCGGGTAAAGAGCTTTTAAAGTGTCATAAGAGTATTTATTTGCTTCAAATTATTGTGGTGAGAGTACCGGAGTAATTTTAATTTTAATCATTTTGTTGGAACTAAAGTTTCACGTGTGGTCATATTTTTTATTTAAATAGAACTATCCATATAATGTAAATTGTATTTTTATTTTAAATAAGTGATGTGTTAAAATATTAGTTGATTATTATGAAGAGTTACTTTGGGTGATCAAACACATGATTGTGGGAGGAAGCGTCAAAATAATGGTATTCCTTTGAATAATCTCTAAGTTAATCAATTAATATATTCTTGTTTTCATCACAAACGATTGTTTTAAACTAGAAAAACCCACAAAAAAGATTGCGAACATTCTTCATCAAAAATCTCAACGTTGGCCGGAGGTTAGTTCTCTTGTTGTGCTTTCGCTATTTGTAAGAATCCATATTGTATGCCATGCATGTAGTATCAGAGCCAAGTTTTTTTTTGCCTTATTCTTTTCAAAGTTGGTTTCATATGATGTTACGTAATCTGGGGTGGCTCAAGTATGGGGTTAGTAAAACTTTGCTCTAGGCCCCAAAATTTTTAATAAATTTTCTGATGTTATTTTTCTTAGACAATATTGTAATTCGTAAAAGAAATATAAATTTTTAATTAAGAAAGATGAAAATGCTAGACTTATTAATAGTAAAAATATTTTAGAATGTTAAATTAAACTACTCAAATTTTTATATTAGTAAATAAATTTTTTACAATAAGATCCAAGATAACTTATTACAAATACACGACTTACATCTTATTAACTTAAATTAACCTTTTAATCCTTTACTAGTCTCAACCGAAACTCCTTTATGATTGGGGGATTAGGGTTGATCTTAAGCACCCTTTTGTTAAGCATTTAAGTCGTCTCTGCTAAATTTAATATAGCTTGTTACTTTAATAATCTCTCCAAGTATGCAGTCAAACCATTTGTTGATGTGACAACGACACAAGGAATGTCAACGAGAACATGGTTGATTTTACATTAATATTGTCCTCACCAAGAATATTTTTTCGTCATTGAACAAGCTTGTTGAATGAGTTTTCAATTTTGAACTTATCTTCAATCACATTATGGAATATCTTGCCCTTATATTCTCCCAAATGTAGAATCACATATTCTTCAATTTCATCTTTGAAGACTATGACCTAGAAAATGAGAGGAAAAAAAATAAATTTTGGTCATTTTGTTTTCACACCTAGTGTAAAATGTACTACAACAAGAAGTTATATATCGTAGTCTTTCTTTTTAGGCATATCAAGAAAGGGAGACTTCTCCAACTGCTCTTTGTTGTCACTTATGTAGTGTATGTTATCATTCTTGACATATTTTGATCAAGTGAAATCAACTTAGCACTTGATTTTGGTAAGGCTTAAATTGTGTGCTATGATAACATCTTTCGCATCAAGTATGTTTCTTGTATTGTTTTTCTGTAAAGTATTGTGTTCAAGATCTCGATACTATTATTGGTTTACAGCACAATATGATTATTTATATATTTGAGGTTTATGTGTAAATGTCACGACCCAAAATCCACTAAGGGTCGTGGTGACCCGGACACCACTGTCAGGCAAGCCAACTAAGAATGCATAATTAAATTTCAGTGTTAGTATTTGCAAAAATTATTATTTTTATACGTTAAATATTATATATTAACAATTTTACAAAATGAACATAAAGTCTATAAAAAACTTAATACTGAATAATCCAAGATCCTCCTAGAACCCGGTGTCACAAGTGCATGAGCATCCACAGATAAAGAAATAAAATACAACATCCGTCCGAAATACTGTGGATAAGAAATAAGTACAGTGTACTGAAAGAGACTATACTAGCTGCGAGTCACCTCGAATAATGCAAATCACCTAGTCCCAGAATCATCCGCGCTGCTACACCTAGAAGGCCATTAGGGTTACATATACCTGTGCAATAAAAATGCACAGAAGTGTAGTATGAGTACGTAAACAACGTGTACTCAATGAGTATCCCGCCTAATCTCGAAGAAGTAGAGACGAGATGGTCGACTTCAACACTTGCTAGAGGTCCAATAATAATATACTAAAAGTGTGAGGAAATTATGGATTTTTATAGCAGTTCTAACTCGCAAGGTGGGAAAACAGGTAAACATCTTTAACAAATAATAAAGGAATTTAAAGTTTGCTTTTCATTATCTTATCAATTTATATCAAGCCATGAAAGGCAATATCCACATTTAAAATTCTCAGGAAATAATATATATCATGCGCAAATCATACCGAGGTCGACGGCCCGCTCCAACAGAAATGTAAGATGTGCACTGTCGAGGGTCGAACGGCCCGAACCATAGATGCATCTATTTAATTTGCCGAGGCGTTCGGCCCGTTTCATAAATAAACACATACCCTGCTCGTGAATCATGCATGTGACGCAGGTACACAAAGAGATACATGCTCAATCAGTTAATTAAGAACTTACCAGGGAATATTTATCCAAATAACAATTTCTCTTTTAAATTCAGGGAAAATGACGTTTAATCCCTTTTTAAAATTTACTTACTAGTTCAATGTGATTTAAGCAATTCAAGTTGTCAATGGGTTCATAAATAATCCAAGTATATCATGCTTTTGGGTCCTAACTACCCGGATAATAGCATAATAGTAGCTACGCACGGACTCTCGTCACCTCGTACGTACGTAGCACCCGTAAATAGGAGCACATAATCAATTATTTCACCTATGGGGACAATTCCCTCTTACAAGGTTAGAAAGGAGACTCACCTCGCTCCGAAGATCCATAACCGGCATTCCACGCCCTTCCGAAGACTCTACTTGATGCACCACACTCTAAAACTAGCCAACGGTTACGCAAATCTATTAATATATGCTCAATTATTCATTACAATCTAATTTATAGCAATTACTAACTCCGATCGAAAATTTGATCAAAATGCCCTAGGGCCCACATGCCCGGAATCCAAAATTTTTTGAAGATAAAGATTACCCATAGCCTCATGAACTCAAATATATGATTTTCTCTGAATTCCATACCCAAAATTGTAGTCAAATCCTAAGAATACAAATTTTCTAGGTTTTTCCTCAAACCCAAGTTTTCTACAATTTTCCAATTCTAAATCCATATATAAACTTTGTATATAATCAAAACTTGTAGAAATCACTTACCTCATGCTTGGTGATGAAAATGGCACTCCAAAGTTGCTCCAAAATCGACTCCCATGGAAGAAATGAAGTGAAAATGAGTCAAACTTCGATTTCTAAAGGAAATCTCTCTGCCTCCAGCAATTTTCGCATCTGCGAAAATTTGACCGCATCTGCAAAAAATTTCCGCATCTGCGGTCCCGCATCTACGGAAAATTTCCGCATCTGCGGTTACAACAGCGACCCGCACTTTTATCGATACAGAAATGGGCATAACTCCCTCATACGATATCCAAATTCGACGATTCTTTTTGCTGTGGATTCGTAATTACGATACGGATCTAATGGTACAATAAAAACTTAATTTGGAGATCATTTGATTAATATGGTACCCTTTTATGTCCGAAGAAACAATGTTGAAACATCAAATAAGAGCGCGATTACCACCCGAAACACACCCGAGGCCCCCGGGACCCCGACCAATCACACCAACCAGTCCCAAAATACATTACGAACTTGCTCGAGTCCTCAAATCACATAAAAAAAATGCTAAAGTCATGAATCAACCTCCAATCCAAGCTTTATAAACTTTAGAACTTCCAACTTTTATTTTCGATGCTTAAACCTATCAAATCACGTCCTATTGACCTCAAATTTTGCGCACAAGTCATATTCGACATTACGAACCTACTCCAACTTTCGGAATTGGATTACGACCCTGATATCAAAAAGTCCACCCCCCGGTGAAACTTCTTAAAACCCTTCAAATTTCTATCTTCAGCCAAATGGCTCCAAAATGACCTACGGACTTCCAAATTCACTTCCGATCGCGCCCCCAACTCCAGAATCACATATGGGAGCTATTCAAAGTCTCAGAATCCCAAACGGACATCGATAACACTGAAATGCACTTCAAGCCAAACTTACAAATTTTTTTCTAAAATGCTAACTTCCATAATAGTCGCCAAAACTCTCCCGGGTTATCCGAAACCCGAACTGGGCTTACGCCCAAGTTTGAAATCATCATACGAACTTGCTGGAACCTTCAGATCCTTATTCCGAGGTCGTTTACTCAAAATTCCCATCCTAGTTCATTCTTTCAACTTTAAGCCTCCAAAATGAGAATCCTCTTTCCAAATCAACCCTGAACTTCTCGAAATCCAATTCCGACCACGCGTGTCGTAATACCTTAAACGAAGTTGCTCATGGCCTCCGATTGCTGAACGGAGTGCTAGAACTCAAAATAACTGGTCGGGTCGTTACATTCTCTCCCACTTAAACATACATTCGTCCTCGAACGTGCTGAGAACTATACTGGATTAGTCTGATATCGCTGTTTAACATCTCATGCACCTTCCCATGCTACCACAACTTAGTTGAGCACATTAGCTCGATCAATTCTGAAGTTATTCTCTTTTATTCAATAGTTACGCCTTAAAGCCCAATTCCAACATACGAAATTTATGCCCGAACTGTTCCCAACATAAGATCGCCATATCAATCACTACACACTGTACCCAAACATAACTGCATAACTCTGCTGAATTCACCTAGCATCACTTTACTCACCGGACCACAATAATATTTTATGATCAACTTAGCCAAAATCCTACTAATCCAATGCTTACATTGCACCCCATGACTTACGCATGTCCTACTCCAACCTTTACAATACCGCCACGACGGAAGAGATGAGCAGAAGGTCATAACCAACTACCGAGTCAACAAATCATTCGGTCTATACCCCTAACAAAAACCATCACCTCATTCAGGACTAAATAATGGTCTTGTCTCCATAATTTACTTCATATACTCACATTGCACTAATCCTAAATCCAAAATTCTCGTCTCACCCAGTATAATAAGCTTTCCTAGACATAATAAAAAATCTCAGATGCCACAATGTGCTAATAGGCCACCAATTCGAATGCAATACAAAAGGAAAATGAACTCTGGAAGGAATTACCTAACTCACGCACTAATACAGACTTTCCTTAGAAAACAGGAAGCAAGGCATAAAAAATAGTATATAGAAAACTATACTCAACATCACATTGTTGCGGCGCACAACCTGCTCCATACATCATAACCATGACAGCGTGCCACCCGATCCTCACCACGTAACCGTGGAGGCGTGCCACCCGATCCCAATAACATACTCATGGCGGCGTGCCACCCGATCTACATGTAGAACTCACATAAGGAGATGTACATCGAGCTAAATTGCTCATTACAATAAAATACCAAATCTCGGTCACAAGCACTCTAAGTGTATAGTACCATTCCCGGGGGAGACATATAACGCTATAATCCACAACTCTAACACAACTGAGGTGCAATACATGATCTGAATCTCAAGAGCCATCCTGCCCATATAACCTCATCTCTATGCTGAACCTCAACATGTAAGAAATTTACCAAGCCGTCTCACAACTCGAACGGCGCAATACATCATTACAGGAAATAGCTGAAGACGAAATAACACCGCGACTATTCTTCCATAAAGAGCACATTACAGAAATGAACATGTTCGGCCTGATATAGGGCCCATATTCACATTTGAATTCATCCACCGACCTCAAGTCGATTCTGATTACACTGACTAGGCTAATAACCTCTCCAAGGTCCATATCAATTTCCCTATTCTCACAACGCACAAGGACAACCATCATAACCGGAGTACTCATCCATAGTCCACAACTCGATAATTGAGTGCCCTCAAGGCATATATCCTCAACTTAACAATATCATCGCAAACCTTCATACTTAGTTTAAATCTTTAATCATCAAAAACTTCTTTCCTGCTCATCTGAGCTCGCGACATCCTTGTCAATACCGAACTGCAACTTTGGTCTTCACCTCAAATTCTATACTACTCATTGCACCCAACGTGCCAATATACGATAGGACATGCTTTTCATTATAACACCGGAACCACTAAGAGGTTAACACTTCATCGCATGAAAACTTTTCACTTAAATCACTTCAAGAAATCAATAGTATCACATAGGTGAATTCTCATAACCGTAGAATATGCAAATCTCTAAGTTATGGTCTAAGCCACCATAGCCTTTCCGGAATCTGCTTCCACCTAACAAGCCGTAACATTAGAATGCTTCAGAATGATATCAATTACGGCGGCTAACAAGCCTCATATGCACCGCTACAAATCACTTACATAACTTATTCACGCTGAAAAAGCTGATCACTACCACCAACATGCCAACTAAATTATGCTAACTAGCCTATCTTCTTTCGATTCACCCCAATTACCTTAGAAATGATACTAATTCCATCCAACACATAACATAGTCCATCTGCACTCGTCTCGAGTGACCTCGAATCACGAGACCATGCTGTCTCAAATCCCACGAACAGTTTCATATCTCTCACATGCTATACCGCAAGTTAACATATCATAGAACATTCTGGGCACCTTCTCATAAGCTGCTACAACTCTTGACTCTTAACTGTACTTATAGGCTCAAAATTATTAGGTACCACACTTTATCTTTTGAGTTCCTCTAGGACCATTGTTGAGAGCTGCCCGCTCTGACTTGGCCTGAATATAATCAACTCTATGATTTTTCTAACACAAGCATACCCTCTCGACGGAGCACCCGACAGAATCACTCCCTAAATCTGAACATAGGCCAATAAGGCCAACGATAGCATGCCTTTAATAATTCCTTTACTCAAATCACCACTTATGTTCTTTTCCCGTAGCTAAAATAGCCCATCGATATGCTAATAGCCAAAAACTCTCGCGAGTAGTTAACCATACAATCCAATCATAAGCGGTGGGACTCTTCCACTTAGCTTGAAGACATTATTTCACAACTCTGGAATTCACCAAGATTGCCTAGCTTTCATCGACATAACCTTGCACGGTCAACTGCATAAATTCTCGGATTCCTTCCGCAAAGCCCCATCCTTTTATACTCTGATTCACCTACTGCATTAGTACGACCGAACTCTTTGCTACATAACCGATAAAACTCTTCACAGAAGCCTCACCAACCACTCGACTGCTAACCTGCTCACTCGGGTAACCCATCTATAGAAGGCTATCCCCGACATCTTTCAACACTGTTGCACAGGGTACAATTATTACGACATCAATGACCCATCCTGAGTCTGAGCTTACTCCCTAACTGCACAGGTCCATTTACACCTCATGGACATCATTTAAGTGTGTGACAACATCCTTTCAATTCAAAGTCATTCTACATCCTCCTTTATTTAAGTGGCTCCTTTTCGTTATATTAAATCTCCGGCCGCACAAGAATCCCTACTTCAAATTAGATTCGTAGACCCCAATAACCAAGCACCAATATTCTCAAGTCATTCTAGACTCTCCTTAAGGCACATATTCATCTTATTACCAAGCCCCTACACAGCTCCGCTGCTCTCCCACTTTGGAAAAACTCACTTTTTTAATCAACTGCTTGGCCTGCGCTCTCTAAGCCTGGCCCTTTAGAAGTTTAAAACTCCGCCTGACACTTCCCATGTGTCCTTCTCATCTTTTGCTGCTCAGTCGTTGCCTTAATAAAATTGATTTTCATAGAACTTGAATCCGCAATTTGCTTCTAACTTCTAACTTTTTTGAAGGTCATCTTTCTCGAACCGTCAACATTTGAAATACTGATTCCATCCTAAACCACCGCACCCTGCGATATCTGATAGTTGCATCTCCGATACTATTTCGCAATATCTTGCCCCAAAGGCGAATTGTAAAAGATCGAAATACCGACAAACTTAATACGTCCTATTAGGACAACCGTACCCCATCATAGGAGAAAACTCCACCACGCTTGCAATTACCAAGTCTCATTACTTCCACCAGTCCACAACTGACCATCCTTAGTATTGCTTTTCCCCATGTCGGGAAGAAAATATTGAATTTCTTGATTACGCACTGAGTAAACCTCCTTTGAAGTCATTCACTGCCCCGACACGTGGGCAAACATCCTATCATTATAATAATTTTGCGGAACAATTGTTCATAAACATCGAGGCAACTTGTGCCTAGCCCCAGAGCCCTCAGAAGTACCGTTACTGGGCTAAAACCATCAAAGGTCCTTCTACAATGCGACGATAATAATTCGATCAGCTATACAGGGAGAAATATCTCGTATCCCATCTGTAGTTCCATTTCGGTTCTTCGATTCTCGATTTATAACGAGCACTTCGAGTCGCATAAGATTGAGTAGGAAAGAAACAAAGGAATAAGCCTCACATGAAATCAAATCGCACGATAAGGAATCAAGAAGGGAAGTATTCCTAACAGTCCTGCAGCATCCCGAGGATAAGTACAGACGTCTCCGTACCGATCCGCAAGACTCTACTAGATTTGCTCATGACTTGTGAGACCCTAGGAACCTACTGCTCTGATACCATGTTGTCATGACCCAAAATCCACTAAAGGTCGTGATGGCGCCGGACAACGCTGTCAGGCAAGCCAACCAAGAATGCATAATTAAATTCCAGTGTTAGTATTTGCGGAAATCATTGTTTTTATACGTTAAATATTAGATATTAACAATTTTACAAAATGAACATAAAGTCGATAAAAGACTTGATACTGAATAATCCAAGATCCTCCCAGAACCGATGTCACAAGTGCACGAGCATCTACAGATAAGAAAATAAAATACAACATCCGTACGAAATACAGTGGACAAGAAATAAGTAAATGTACTGAAAGGGACTATACTAGCTGCGGGTCGCCTCGAATAATGCAAATCACCTAGTCCCAGAATCAACCTCGCTTCTATACCCAGAAGGCCAGAAGGGTTACATATACCTGTACAACAAAAATGCACAAAAGTGTAGTATAAGTACGTAAACAACGTGTACTCAATGGGTATCCCGCCTAATCTCGAAGAAGTAGAGACGAGATAGTCGACTTTAATAATTGCTAGAGGTCCAATAATAATATACAAAAAGTGTGAGGAAATCATGGATTTTTATAGCAGTTCTAACTCGCAAGGCGGGAAAATAGGTAAACACCTTTAACAAATAATAAAGGATTTTCAAGTTTACTTTTCATTATCTTATCAATTTATATCAAGCCATGAAAGGCAATATCCACATTTAAAATTCTTAGGAAATAATATATATCATGTGCAAATCATGCCGAGGTCGACGACCCACTCTAACAGAAATGTAAGCTGTGCACTGCCGATGGTCGAACGGCCCGAACCATAGATGCATCTATTTAATCTGCCGAGGCGTTCGGCCCGTTCCATAAATAAACACATCTCCTAGTCGCGAATCATGCATGCGATGCAGGTACACATAGAGATACATGCTCAATCACTCAATTAAGAACTTACCGGGGAATATTTATCAAAATAACAATTTCTCTTTTAACAAATTCAAGAAAAATGACGTTTAATCCCTTTTTAAAATTCACTTACTAATTCAATGTGATTTAAGCAATTCAAGTTGTTAATGGTTTCATAAATAATCTAAGTATAACATTCTTTTGGGTCCTAACTACTCGGATAATAGCATAATAGTAGCCACGCACGGACTCTTGTCACCTCGTGCGTACATAGCCCCCGCAAATAGGAGCACATAATTAATTATTTTACCTATGGGGACAATTTCCTCTTACAAGGTTAGAAAGGAAACTCACCTCGCTTCGAAGATCCATAACCGGCATTCCACGCCATTTCGAAGACTCTACTTGATGCACCACGCTCCAAAACTAGCCATCGGTTACGCAAATTCATTAATATATGCTCAATTATTCATTACAATCTAATTTATAGCAATTCCTAACTCCGATCGAAAAGTTGACCAAAAAGCCCTCGGGCCCACGTGCCTGGAATCCAAAATTTTTTGAAGATAAAGATTATCCATAGCCTCACGAACTCAAATATATGATTTTCTCTAAATTCCATACCCAAAATCGTGGTCAAATTCCAAGAATACAAATTTTCTAGGTTTTTCCTCAAATCCCAAATTTTCTACAATTTTCCAAGTCTAAATCTATATATAAACCTTGTATATACTCAAAACTAGTAGAAATTATTTACCTTATGCTTGGTGATGAAAATGGCACTCCAAAGTTGCTCCAAAATCAGCTCCCATGGAAGAAATGAAGTGAAAATGAGTCAAACTTCGATTTTTAAAGGAAATCTCTCTGCCTCCGGCAATTTCCGCATTTGCGGAAATTTGACCGCATCTGCAGAAAATTTCCGCATATGCGGTTATGACAGCAACGAGCACTTTTCTCGATACAGAAATGGGCATAACTCCCTCATACGATGTCCAAATTCGACGATTCTTTTTGCTGTGGATCTGTAATTACGATACAAATCTAGTTGCATTAATTTGTAGCTCATTTGATTAATATGGTACCCTTTTATGTTCGAAGAAACAATGTTAAAACATCAAATAAGAGCGCGATTACCACCGAAATACACCCGAGGCCTCCGGGACCCCGATCAATCACACCAATCAGTCCCGAAACACATTACGGACTTACTCGAGGTCTCAAATCACATCAAACAATGCTAAAGTCATGAATCAACCTCCAATCCAAGCTTTATGAACTTTAGAACTTCCAACCTCTACTTTCGATGCTTAAACCTATCAAATCACGTCTGATTGACCTCATATTTTGCGCACAAGTCATATTCGACATTACGGACCTACTCCAACTTCCGGAATTGGATTCCGACCCCGATATCAAAAAGTCCACCCTCGGTGAAACTTCTAAAAAACGTTCAAATTTCTATCTTTAGCCAAATGGCTCCAAAATGACCTACGGACCTCCGAATTCACTTCCGATCGCGCCCCAAACTCCAGAATCACCATACAGAGCTATTCACAGTCTCGGAATCCCAAACGGATATCGATAACACTGAAATGCACTTCAAGCCAAACTTACGAAATTACTTCTAAAATGCTAACTTCCTCAATAGATGCCAAAATGCTCCCGGATTATCCGAAACCCGAACCGGGCTTACGTCCAAGTCCGAAATCATCATACGAACCAGCTAGAACTTTCAGATCCTTATTCCGAGGTCGTTTACTCAAAATTCCCATCCTAGTTCGTTCTTTCAACTTTAAGCCTCCGAAATGAGAATCCTCTTTCCAAATCAACCCTGAACTTCCCGAAATCCAATTCCGACCACGCGTACATGTTCTAATACCTGAAACAAAGCTGCTCATGGCCTCCGATTGCTGAACAGAGCGCTAGAACTCAAAACGACCGGTCAGGTCGTTACACCTAACATTTAAACTGATAATCTTTCGCATCAAGTATGTTTCTGTATTGTTTTTCAGTATAAGTATGTATATGTTTGAAGTTTATGTATTTATATGTTTCATTCTTTGACATGTATTAATCGATTTAATCAAGTATAATAATATCTCTCAAATCGAAGAAGTTTGGCAACTTGGTTCCTGTTAGGCTCAGACTTTGTCATTGCAAGTTTTATGACCTCGTCCCTTCATTCCGTAGTTTAACATATTGACATTTCTTGTTAGCATAATACTTAATCATCCAAACTTTATCACCTTACTGAATTCATCCCAAAGTCCACTTACAATACCATAATCCAAGAATAATGAGATAATTATTTCAACAAGTTAACTAATTTCTGATTTAGGTAAACAAACTAGACATTTCATCTCATCTGGATCCTCTTCAACCAGTTTTTGCATGATCTCGAGAGACTTATAACTAACCTCATCATCATCTTTACTAGCCCACATGAAGAAATGAATCTTGATGAATTCCCCAAGGTAGAGATATCATGTGAAAAGAAAGTAGAGTTATACAATAGTTTTCAAGATGAATAAGGTAAAAAATCGTTTAAAAAAAATTTATAATTATTTTGAGATTACATCAAACCACAAAACAAAGGGTTATATTTGGAAAAAAGCTTGAGCAGAAGTTAAGAAAGAACTGCAAAGTACAAACCTAATAATGAAATAAAAGTAAATAAAAACTTTGATTGCCAAGTCTTTCTTGATTTTGATTTTCTCTAGGTGTGACAAGTTTAATACAACTCATTTTCTTTTCAAAAATAACAAGAAGTAGCTTTTAACTTTTCTCTTTCTACATTACCAAATGAAATATTAAAATACTACTATAAACCCTAAAAAGAGAAATCAATAATAAGGAAAAAAGGGAACCAAAAAGGGAAAGTTTGACAGGTCCAATTGTATGTTAATGTATGCTTCTGGAGAACACGAAAAATAATACAAACCCAAGTAAAGCATGACATTCGATGTTTCAATACCATTTGTATATCAAACAAAATCTTTGAATTAAAAGAAAGAAACAACTGAGAATGACACAATAACAGAAGCAATTAATGAACACTCACATAAAATGCACTCTAAATTAATGGAAATTTTTACTTAATAGCTATTGAAATATTGACTCAGTGATCCTGTCATCCTAGTTCTTTAAGAATAAGCTTTGGTTTTCTTGCTTAAGCATATGGAGTATATAATAAGCTGCTAATTATAATAAGAGAGGTCACAAAATCTTTTAAAAGGGGAGAACAATCCAAAAAATAATTATTTAACCTCTGGAGAGAGTGAAGGGCTCAGAAACGCACATTGGAGTCAATATTTGCAAGTAATTAAAACCATAAGGCATATTATAATGATGAAATTGAACAAAACGCAACTTCTTGCTCTTTAGAAAGATAAAATTCACTCTCAACTTGATAGGCTGAGATTCAATATCACAATTAAGAACCCAACCAAGACTATTTCGTTTCACACTATCAATCGCAAGTGATCGCATAGGGAGGGGAATTCAATATTTTTATCGAGATGATTATACGAGTAAGGAAGAATCTACTAGCTAAAACCAGAACATGTAGTTATCTTGCTAATGTTTTTATCAAGATGTTCACGATGTTTAATCAACGTTTCTTAGAAATTAAACAAATCTATATAGTATGAATAAGCACTGCAAATTTACTTACCAAGCCACTGATGCAAAGTGGAACATTTAGTAGTGCCGATATAAGCAAATACAAGAAAAAATGGGAAGAGAAAAGAGAAAGTTTGACTGGTCTATATCTTCCACAGAAAAATATCACAAATTCATCAGCATAAATTCTATTCCACCTCTTAGAAAGAAAAGAACTTAAATAAAAATACTTAATAGCATGAAAATATATTTATATAAAACTTCTACCCCGAACACACACAATGGAACTATAGACAGTCAAGTGAAATTCAATATGCATCATCAAATTACAATTTCGACCTTTTCTGCCCGTTACTGATTGTCGGAACCCTTCTTCCCACTTAAGTAACTAGTTTCGCACAAACTCATCTGGAACCTTTGGAAATGTCATTTTCTAGCTTACTCCGCCAAAACTATTGTGACTGTCACCCATAAGTATTGAATTATTTGTGAGAGTTTGACCATTTGAAGAATCATCGAATTATAGCTATCAAAATCAGGTTGTGAAAACAAAAAATATTTGTCCCCTTGTTTAATGGATGCATCAGGGGAACACGAAAAAGAATGTGAACCCAAATAAAGCATGACATTGGAGGTTTCAATACCATTCACATAGCAAAAAAAATCTTTGAATTAAACTAAAGAAAGAAAAATCTGAGAATGACACACTAAAAAAAGTAATTATACCATTCACATCAAAATGCACTCTAAATTAATGGAATATTTCACTTAATAGCTATTGAAACATTGACTCAGTGATCCTATTTTTCTAGTTCTTTGAGAATAAGCTTTGGTTTTCTCGCTTGAGCATGTATTATAATAAGCTTCTAATTGTAATAAAAGAGATGACAAAACCTTTAAAAAGGAAGAACAATAAAAAAAAAAAATGGTTATTCAACCTTTGGAGAGAGTGAAGGGCTCAGAGGGGCACATTACTGTCAGTATTTGCAAGTAATTAAAAACCATAAGGCATCTTATAGCGATGAACTTGAACAAAATGTGACTTCTTGTTCTATAGAAAGATAGAATTCACTCTCGACTTTATAGGATAAGATTCAATATCCCAATTAACAACCCGACCAAGACTATTTCGTTCCACCCTATTAATCTCAAGGTGTATCAATATGTATATGATGCAAGCTTGTAAAAACTTAAGTGGTCGCAAAGGGTGGGGCAGCCAATATTTTTATCTAGATTTATACGAGTAAGGAAGAAGTTACTAGCTAAAATCAGAACATGTGCTATCTTGTAAATATTTTTATCAAGATGTCCATGATATTTGATCAATGTGTCTTAGAAAATAAACAAATATTTTATCAAGATGTCCATGATATTTGATCAATGTGTCTTAGAAAATAAACAAATATATATAGTATGAATAAATGATGCAAATTTACCTACCAAGCCACTGATGCAGAGTGGAACATTTAGCAGTGCCGACATAAGCAAATACAAGAAGAAAAAGGATCAAAATCAAAACCAGTGCGCTACTCGCCCACAACAATTTGGAGCAAATATATGTTCTTATTACACTTCAACAGTTTTTTACCTTCAAATATTCAAAGTTATTTACCACAATAAGGGAGGAGAAATCTATAAAAGGAAAGCATATTTCAGGATCAACAAAATCAACAACTACATCCTTATACTATAGTATTCAATTGACCTACAATAACATATAATTAATACTAATCTGTTGTAGTTGATTAAATTACACTATGATGAAAAATTCTTCACGCATTCAATATATGTAACTTAAATCTAATAAATAAAAGCTTAGGATAGCAATGAAGGCGGGAAAGTGCAATGAATTAATACCAATCACAGGAAAGGTTTAGATATTTCAAAGCTATCCATTGGTTAATATTTTGGCTGCCGTAAGTGGTGGGCAAGAAACCTTACTTTCGGTTATGTAACGACTCGATCGGTTGTTTTGCTTTCGGGAATTCCGTTCCCTTAAATAAGACTTCCGATACGTGCTTTTACTATTTTATGACTTGCGGTGATGGTTGATTCGAGATTTGGAAGAGTTCGGGTTGAAATCAGAATACTTGGTTCCTTAAGTTGCCCTTAAAAGACTAAGTTTGACTTCCTTCAACATTTTGAGTAAAAGACCTCGAAATTGGGGTTTGACAGTTCCAACAGGTTTGTATGATGATTTTAGACTTGGGTATATGTTCGGATTGGGTTTTGGATGACCCAGGGGCGTTTCAACGCCTAATAGTGAAAGTTGGCAATTTGAGCAAATTCCATAAGTTTGGGTTAAAATGGATTTTTACATTCTAGGCGTCCGTTTGAGATTACGAGCATGGGAATAGCTTTGTATGGTAATTCTGGACTTAGGAGCGCGCCCGGAAGAGGATTCGGAGGTCCGCAGGCCATTTCAGAGTCATTTGGCGAAAGATAGAACTTGAAGTTTTACGAAAGTTTGACTGAGGGTGAATTTCTTGATATCGGGTTCGGATTTCAGTTCCAAAAATTGGAATAGGTCCGTAATATCATTTAAGCCATGCACGCAAAGTTTGGCATCATTCCGAGCTGAATTGATTGAAATCGGACGCGTGGAAGTATTTAGAAGTTTTTATAGTTCATGAGTAAATTCATGCATTTTGGTGTCCAATTCGTGGTTTTTGATGTTATTTCGGTGTCCGATCACGCGAGCAAGTTCGTATGTTATTGTTAAACTTGTTTGAGTATTTGGTGTGGAGCCCCGAGGGCTCGGTTGAGTTTCGGGCTTATGGGAGAAGTTGAAAACACACCAGATTTCTGGTGTTCTTAGCTACTACTGCAGATCTCGCAAATGCGAGAGATTGTTCGCAAATGTGAGCCTCGCATTTGCGATGATGGTTTCGCAATTGCAAAGAAGCTCGACCCAGGCAATGTTCGTATTTGCGACACTTATGTTGCATTTGCGATCCCAGCAGAAGTCACATTTGCAATTCTTTGGTCGCATTTGCTATCCCAGCAGCTAAAGCCCAGGCTTCGCATTTGCGAGGCTTTTGTCGCAATTGTGACCCTCGCATTTTCGAACCTGGTGTCGCAATTGCGACATCAGAGGGCTGTGTACAGCTCTTTTAATGCGGGACTTAGGCCATTTATTTCATTTCACTTCATCTCATAGGCGACTTTTGGAGCTTTTGGAAGAGGGTGTCACCTAGCACCTTGAGGTAAGTAATTTCTACACAACATGAGTTAAATACATAGATTATGAGTAGATTAACATGAAAAACTTAGTAAAAATCAACGGTTTAGATAAAAACCTGTAACGATCCAACTGGTTGTTTTGAGCAATTGCATCTGGTTCGGCAGTTTGAGGTCAGGAGCAGCTTCATATTATGTGTATCGACTTGCGTGCGCAGTTCGGGCGTGAAACTGGAAAGCTTTTATGTGAATATATGAAGAAAATAATAGTAATTTCTAGAGTTAAAACTTGGTTTTTAGTTGACTTTGGTCAATATTTTTGGTAAACGGACCCGGATCTGTGTTCCGACGATCCCGGGAGGTCTGCGGTAAAATGTGGGACTTGGGCGTATGTCCGAGATTTGAATTCCGAGGTCCCTAGCCTTAGAAAACAATTTTTGAAGAAAATTATTGTGCTGGTTTTTAAAGGAAATAAAGAAATGAATTAATGTTTGAACTCGTTGGTATCGGGCCCGTATTTTGGTTTCGGAGCCTGATAAAAGTTTGTTATGATATTAAAGTCCTATCTGTGAAATTTGGAGAGAATCGAAATTGATTTGACATGATTTGGACGTCCGGTTAAAAAGTTAGAAAATCATGAGTTTTAAGGTTAAATTCATAGCTTTTGATATTATTTGGATGATTTGATCGCACGAGCAAGTCCGTATGATATTTTTAGACTTGCGTGCATGTTTTGTTTGGAGCCCCGACGACTTGGATGAGTTTGCGCTTGTTTTTGGATGCTTCATCGTCGTTTCTTCAAGAAAAATGATACCACATTGAGTAAACGAGATCAAAATTTAGTTTTTATTCACCCATTAGATCCGTATCAAAATTATGGAGCCACAGGAAAAGAATCATCGAATTTGGAAATCATATGAGGAAGTTATTCTCATTTTCGTGTCGGGAACAATTTCTGGTTTCTGGTGTGGTCGCAAATGCGAACTTTTTCATCGCAATTGCGATGGCCAGTTTGCAAATGCGAGCTTTTATCACAAATGCGACTTCTGCCAGCCCTGCCTTGTTTGCAAATTGCGAGGGTTCACAATTGCGAACCCTCGGTCGCAAATGCGACATCTGGGGCCTGTTAAGTGAGATTTTTGACAGGATTTTCACCCATTTTTCAACTTTCTCAAACCCTAAAGCTCCATGGGCGATTTTCCAAAGACCCAAACTTCTTCAAATCATTGGTAAGTGATCTCTAACTAATTCCTTTCATTCCTTAATAACTTTTAACAAGATTTCAACCAATAATCTAGAGTTTCATGATAAAATATTGGGATTTTTGGGTAGAGATTAGGATTTTTCAATTTTGGGGATTTAGACCTCGATTTGAGGTCGGATTTCAAAATCAATTGCATATTTGGGTTCGTGGGTAATGGGTGTTTGCTTTTTTTAAAGTTTGTCGGGTTCTGAGGTGCAGGCCCGGAGAGTTGACTTTTGTTGACTTTTTACAAATTGTATAAGAATCATAGTTTTGTCAATTGAAATTATTTTCTCTTGAATTGTTTGATGTATTCAAGTTGTTTTTGGCTAGATTGAGCCGAGTGTTGATGAATTGGTAAAGGAAAATCTATATTGAGTATTGAATTGGCCGGATTGAGGTAAGTATCTTGCCTAACCTCGTGTGGGGGACTTTCCCTTAGGATTTGAGTTTTCTATGTTGATTGTAGTTCGTGTACGCGAGGTGACGAGTGCGTACTCGGACTTATTTGTGGGAAATTGGCCTTTTAGAGTTATTAGGTCCTTATATTCGCTATTTATGAAGTTATTCTTGATATGACTGAGTTTCCTATTTACTAGTTTCTCTTCTGCATGCTTATTTGGAATTAATTGCTTCATGATTCACTCTTATTGCCTAATTTACTCCTATTTGATTTAACTGAAGAATTTCACCTCTCATATTGTCATGCTATCTTTTCATAGCTGCTTGTCTTATTTGAAAATTATTATTATCCTTCCTGAAATTGTTTAGTCTTAAGTGAAGCTAAGATCATCTTTCCTTAATTGAATTGTCGAATACCCTCGTAACTTTCCAACTTTGAAAGGAGTTTAGATAACCTATATCTTTGTTGGCTTGCCTTTATTTGGGACTACTGGACTTGTGTTGATTTTCTTGTTATTCACTTGTCTATTGTGGGATCGTTGCTATATTTTAGTTTTCCCTATGTTGATTTGTCCCATTTATGCCAGTATTCTTTTCTGTGGTTATTCCTTGTGAGCTGGTTCTACCGTTTCTTTGTGATTTACAGTTCTTGAGTTGATTTTGTCACACCTCCTTTTTAACATCTTACTACACCCCGTGAAGGGTATAATAAAGGAGTTTTTCCACTTAAAGGACAGTCGAAATGGAATTCGTTATTAAGGTTTCAGAGTCGCCACTTGGGAGATTTATGGTGTCCCAAGTCACCGGTTTGAATCCCGAATCGAGGAAAGGGTTTGACTCTGTTAACAGTCCACGAACCAGAAATCCGGATAAGAAATTCTGTTAATCCGGGAGAAGGTATTAGGCACTCCCGAATTCCGTGGTTCTAGCACGGTCGCTCAACTGTAGTATTTGATTTTATCTGATTTCCATATATATATATTCTATTATTATGTGCTTTTTATTAATAACCCGCTTTTATTGCATTTATTGTTTAATTTTTACAAGAATTGCAACTTCGTGAAAATGTATCTCGAACCACGCCGTACCAGTATGCCTGTGGCTTTTAACACATTTCGACTTCGTTGAGATTTGAATTTGGGTCACATAAATGTACACCCAAGTTTAAGAATGTAATTTTATTAAAATCGTGCTTAAAGAGTCTAGCGCATTATTATTTTTAGGAGGGCCGTGAAATTCGCTAAACGGCCCTTCCAAATCTCTAAGTATTTTAATCAACCATTTATTGAGGGCCCCGCAATTTGTATTTGCTTTGGCGAGGCTCGTCTCATTATTTTATTTAAAGGCCAATCCTAAAGTGACTATCATTTTTTAATTTTTGATTTATCTCTACAATAAAAGCCCTAATTAATTAACCCTACTCAACTTTGAGAAATAACAAAGCAAGGCCGACAGTAGACTTGAACTCATGCCTAAATAAAAGGAAAATCCATTCAACAATGGGCCGTATGCATATTCAGGCCCATGTTCGACTTTTGTTGAGAACAATTACTTTTTGGGCTTTCAGGTGAGTCCAAATATTTTCTTTTGGTTTTCAGCCTTGAGACCTCAATTGAATTCAATGTACAGGGGGACATGAACAAATTAATTCCTTGACAACGCAGATCAATAGTCAAAGTCATTAGAATTATACATTGACTATCTTAACAGATGAATCTCATTATTGCATTATGCAATTATGTTCTAGGAACTTCGGTGTATAAGATTACTCAATGAAGGATGAAAGGGTTCACAATTCACCTGAAACTACAATTCATGCCAACTTGTATACCAATTTCAATTATCAGTTCGGACTTAATGTTATTCTAATTAATTTTATATAAACATGACATCATATTGGCTTTTATTAACACTGTAACTAACATTTCATGTGGTAACTCCTAATAGCTCAAGCGTTCAGTCATTAACTCCAGTACACATTACAAACTTCCCTAAATCAATTTCAACTCAAATTAACTACTAACTTCAAACGTAAGCTAAATAAATGAACTAAACTAACTATCACTAATATCATTACTAATATCATTCAAAATATAACAGTCCAAGTCCATTACAAATTAACAAACAGTTAAGCTACTACAAATAATCTAAACAATGAACTCATTCAAATAGATCCTATAGTTAACTGCAATGCCCAATGACTAATGAAACAGTAAGAAAACTTTAATGAAGATCAGGAAACAACTGCATTTTTATTTCATGAATGAATTACATCAATTCAGTCCAAATGTGTACCTGTAAATTGACACAAGTAGAAGGATACAAAGTCAGCCGCAGCACAGTAACAACAACAGATAATTTCCAGCAGCTATCAATTAACCAACAAACCAGGAACAGATTTGAAATCCAGTAAAATTCGAAATTTAGTAGAAACCAGCTCAAAACAATGTATTTGAACTCTAAAAACCATTCAAATTCATATTACATAACATCCGATCCACAAATCCCCAAATATTGAGTCTTAAGCACTGAAATTCTGTTAAAACTCTAATGAAACAGTGTTGATTTTTGGTCTCTAATGATTTTGAACTGTTATCGGATATTTTGGAGTGATTGAAATGATGAATTTTAAGAGTAGAGATCTAAAATAGCAGAATTGCCTTGAGAAAATTTTCAGATTCCAAAAAACTTCCTAATTATGGCAGCAATTGCCTTATTTATAGAGTTCAGAACTGGAGGGAAATTTATTTTTTTAAAATTTTCAGATTAGCCCTCCTTTTCTGCCTTGTTAAACAAGTTACTACACTTATTCTACTAAAACTTACACTAAAAACCCATTCTAGAATGTTCTAGTTACTTCTACCATATTCCTTTTCCTTTGGAATTCCTATTCTACCCTCACTTCCTTTTAATATTCACTGATTTGAGTGATTTTGCTATTTACCTATGCCCAAACTACCCCTTAAATTTCCTGAAATTACTACCAGCTTACTTTAAAATTCCAACCATGCCCTCACTTTATA
>MU736663.1:3460-64360 GCA_026770625.1 Nicotiana glauca | reverse complement strand
GGGTTCACAATTCACCTGAAACTACAATTCATGCCAACTTCTATACCAATTTCAATTATCAGTTTGGACTTAATGTCATTCTAATTAATTTTATATAAACATGACATCATATTGGCTTTTATTAACACTGTAACTAACATTTCATGTGGTAACTCCTAATAGCTCAAGCGTTCAATCATTAACTCTAGTACACATTACAAACTTCCCTAAATCAATTTCAACTCAAATTATCTACTAACTTCAAACATAAGCTAAATAAATGAACTAAACTAACTATCACTAATATCATTACTAATATCATTCAAAATATAACAGTCCAAGTCCATTACAAATTGACAAACAGTTAAGCTACTACAAATAATCTAAACAATGAACTCATTCAAACAGATCCTATAGTTAACTGCAATGCCCAATGACTAATGAAACAGTAAGAAAACTTTAATGAAGATCAGGAAATAACTGCATTTCCATTTCATGAATGAATTACATCAATTCAGTCCAAATGTGTACCTGGAAATTGACACAAGTAGAAGGATACGAAGTCAGCCGCAGCACAGTAACAACAACAGATAATTTTCAGTAGCTATCAATTAACCAGCAAACCAGGAACAGATTTAAAATCCAGTAAAATTCGAAATTTAGCAGAAACCAGCTCAAAACAATGTATTTGAACTCTAAAAACCATTCAAATTCATATTACATAACATCCGATCCACAAATCCCCAAATATTGAGTCTTAAGCACTGAAATTCTGTTGAAACTCTAATGAAACAGTGTCGATTTTTGGTCTCTAATGATTTTGAACTGTTATTGGATATTTTGGAGTGATTGAAATGATGAATTTTGAGAGTAGAGATCTAAAATAGCAGAATTGCCTTGAGAAAATTTTCAGATTCCAAAAAACTTCCTAATTATGGCAGGATTTGCCTTATTTATAGAGTTCAGAACTGGAGGGAAATTTATTTTTTTAAAATTTTTAGATTAGCCCTCCTTTCTGACTTGTTAAACAAGTTACTACACTTATTCTACTAAAACTTCCACTAAAAACCCATTCTAGAATGTTCTAGTTACTTCTACCATATTCCTTTTCCTTTGGAATTCCTATTCTACCCTTACTTCCTTTTCATATTCACTGATTTGAGTGATTTTGCCATTTACCTATGCCCAAACTACCCCTTAAATTTCCTGAAATTACTACCAGCTTACTTTAAAATTCCAACCATGCTCTCACTTTATACTTAGATTTACCCATATTACCTTAAAACCAATCCCAATCCCTTTTTTTAATTTTCATCAGCTATAACCAATTCCCTAAGACTTATCAAAACTGAATTCACTAAATCTCAAGATAGAATTGAAAGCAAAAAAAATTATCAAAACAGATTCACTAATCATAAACGAAACTAATCAGTAGCAATTACCAATTTTAATCAAACGAGTAAATCCTATTATTCTAATCAGTTGATAAAATAGAACTAACATTTAATACTAATTAACAAAGAATCTAAAACTAATCTACCCAAACAAACCAACAATTAACGAGTCACATGAATCACATTAAACTAACAGACGAATTCATATATACTTATCTAAAAAAAAGCCAACAACTCACGACTGATTTTTGTGCAAAATAACAATATTAAAATTCTAGCAAATTAAAATCAAAGAACAGAATAGAACAGAACAAAGTTCTCATTTTAACAATTCAATTAGTCTATTTAAAACTAAAGAAAAAGAGTGATAAAAGGAATTAAAAGGAGAGATAAAAAGGGAAAGACACTCACTGATTTGTCGAGAAAAATTCCGGCCAGCCTTTGGAAACCCAATCGTCCAAAATTCCGACCCGTAACATACCTAACCAGGTGTTTTCATTAGAGAACACCTGATTAGGGACGTTATGGTCCGAAATTGTGGGGATTTAAAAAAAGATTTTTGCCAGGAAGTTCAATTTGACATTCGAACGGTTCTAGGGAGATTTGAAACAAAAGAACATGGTGGTTGGGTAGAGGATGGTCAAGAGGTGGTTTGGTGTGATTTTGGGCTTGTTTGGACGATGTTGTGTTCGCCAGAGTAGGGTTCCGGCGACACTAAATCGAATATTCGAGGATTTTTGGGGTGTTTTGAGGGAAACTGAGTATAGGGGTGTGGAGAGGGGACTGAGACGGTTCAGGGGTGTATTTTGGGGGTTGATCGGAGGAGGTGGCGTCTCCCGCCGGTAGGGTTCCGGCAGGGACTGAGAGAAATTAAGGGCGGCTAGGGTTTTTTGACGGGGAAGAAGACGAGGAAATGATTAAGGGGTGTAATGTTTGACATATTAAAAAATTCCTATTGATTTCTGACCGTTAGATTAAGTGTATCAACGGCTCAGATCTCTTAAGCCCCTTAAACGACGTCGTCTAGTTTAAATGAAAATTCAATCTTGGCCATTAGATTGATCAAGCGAATGGTTCAGATCACATGACACGAAAAAATGTCATTTTATTTAATGAGAAATAAAACCAAGACCGTTGGATACATAGATTTAACGGCTGAGATCTCTTGTACGAAAACAGTGTCGTTTTGGTCTTTGAGGCTAATAGACCGGGTGTAATTTCTTTGGGCCCGGGCGGGTGCTATTTAATTTGGGCCTATTAATTTGTATAATTTTTTTTAAACCAAATTTTATTGTATTTGTATTTTTGTATTATACTTTTCCTTTGTATTTTTATTTTATTATATATATTTTTTTATTTTCTTTTTCCTTTATATTTTGTATTTCTTTTTTTTTTTATATTTGTATTTATTTTTCTGATTTTATTAAATTGTTAAACTTAATTAACTTCTATTTTATGGTAATTTTTTAATTAAAGTGCAAAAATGCTATTTTTGATTTTTCTTTAAAATGAATTAATACTAAAATTATAAAATTAAACCCCTAATGCATGTGCATATTTTTGTATTTTTTTAATATGAATATCATGCACAAAAATGAAATGCAACAATTAACACCAATTTCAGCAAAAATCCACAAAAATTATAAATTAGAAAAGAAATCATTTTATTTGAAACTTTTGGAATAAAATTGCTTAGGGCAAAAATCACGTGCTCACAGATTTACTTCCCATGCCTTGTATTATTGTCATTTTTGTTGTTATACGTATTGTGGTGTGATGTACGAGTTTTCTGCTGTGTTGTAACTGTTGTTTCTGTTGGTTGGACTGCATATTTACTTTAGGACTACGGAACGGTATTCCCGGAGATCCCCCCTGCATGTTTACTTTGGGACTACGGAACGGTATTCCGGGAGATCCCCCTGCATACTTATGTTTGGGACTACGGGACGGTATCTCGGGAGATTCCCTATACTGGATATTTACTTTGGGACCACGGAACAGTATTCCGGGAGATCCCCTTCACATTTATGATTTGGACTACGGGGCAGTATCCTGGGAGACCCTCTGTACATTTACATTTGGGACTACGGGACGGTATCTTGGGAGATCCCCTGTTAATATCACTATGGTCCGAGTTGTTGTTTTCATTGATCCTATCCCTATGTAAACATTATATGTGCGGTCCGTTCTATTCCTTATACTTACTAGTTGGTACGAACTATGTTAGGATGCTTGCACAACCATACACGTGGTTAATTACCCTTATTGGGTAGGACGCTCTTTGAGATTTCTGAGTATAGACGCACATCCTTGTTATTTGCCTTCCATGTGAGAATGACTCTTTTGGGGCAGGTGAGTTGTCAGTATGATCAGGAGGTGTGATGAGGGCACATGATGCCAAATATTAAGGTTCAGGTATTGAGACCCGTAATGTATAATTATTAGATGAGGTGTCACAGGGCAACTGATATGCGAAGGTTATCTATTTGAAAAGATTATATTCGAAAAGAATTTATTTTGAAAGAACTCTTTTTGAAAAGAACATTTATTTGAATAAAGTATATTTCGAAACATTTTTATCACTTGAAAGGTTTGACCATTTGATTGACGCTAGATAGTTAAGACTTAAGGTGAAAACTATCGGAGTTGTTGAGTTATGACTTGTATTTACTGTATTTGTGATTTATGATTTGGGTTGTATTCTCGCTTACCTTTCCGTGTTTGCCTTAGGGCATTCTCCTGATACTTGTTGTTTTCTTTCCTTATTTTTAATTACTGTTTGTTAGCCATATCGCGTAGTCTCTATATATATATCATGATCTGTATATTAGACCATTAGGTGTCTTGACTGTTCCTCGTCACTACTCCACCGAGGTTAGTCTTGATACTTACCGGGCACCGCTATGGTGTGCTCATACTACACTTTTGTATATTTTTGTGTACAGATCCAGGTATTCGATCGATTGTAGCTGTGCGGGTCGTTGCGGTGGAGACTCAAGGTAAACTTGCTGTAGCATTTGCAAGTCTTGGAGTCACCTTCAATTGTACTTATTTCCATATGTTCCTTTTGTTTCGGAACAATGATGTATTTATTTTGTATAACTAATCTTAGAAAGGCTTATGACTTGTACCACCGGTTTTAAAAATTATAATTTGTTCAGAGTAATTTAATTTAAAGTTAGTAAATATCAATGTTATTTCAGTTAATATTAGGGTTACCTAGTTTAGAGACCAGGTGCCATCACGACTCATTCGGAGGGATTTTTTGGTCGTGACAAAACATAGGTTTTGATAAAATTGAGATTTGACCATTGGTTAAGGAACTTAGTAAAAATTATATATTTATGTTTCTAAGGCTATGGGTAACAACTTTCTTCAAAAAATTTCGAAATCCGGGCACGTGGACCCGAGGGTAAATTTTGGGAATCTTGCAATTTGGGGTGGGTAGTCACTTTTATAGTGGAGATATGGACTTTTGAGTATAAATTATTAATTTATGTAATGTTTGACTAGTTTCGAGTCCTTTGGCATCGAATTTGGAGGTTTGAGCACATTCGTGAATTGGAAAGTTGGCTTTGAGACGAGGTAAGTCTCTTTCCTAACCTTATAAGAGTGACTTAACCCTATAGGTGAATTAAATAAATGTTTGTACCTATTTGTGGGGGCTACATACATACGAGGTGACAAGAGTCCATACGTAACTACTATTATGCTATTGTCCGGATAATTTAGGACTCGTATCATGCCATCTTTAAAATGTTTGCATCCTTACTTGCTAATATAATCACTTGAGTCATGTTAGAAATTGATAAAAGAATCATAGAAGGTTACATTCACTTACTTGAAGATTTGTATGAGATACTTGACTGTAAATGAGAAATTTATGTTTTCTTAAAAATAATTGTTATTTGTGGATCGGGCCGAGTGGCTGAATAATAAATAGATGCATCTATGATTCGCACCGTTCGATCCTCCTGCAGTGCATAGTTTAATATTATGTTAGACCGAACCGTACGATCTTCGCATAATTTGCATTATTTGTAACTCTCCATGATTTATACTGCCTAAATGCCTTGAAATGTAAACTGTTAAATGATATGACTGAAGTTGAAATCATAATTGTGAAAGAAGAACTTATCACTTCCTTTTATTGAGCCTTCAGTATTATTCATGATATCCATGCATAGTATAACTCTTTAATTTTATTATTGATAGCCCATAGTAAGTTTCTAATCGACCTCTCATCACTACTTCTTCGAGGTTAGACTGGATACTTACTAGGTACATGTTGTTTATGTAATTGTACACGCTTTGAGGCAGGTGCATCTATTTACCCGTCCGACGTGCGTAGTTGATCCCCCTTCGAGACTTCACGATGAGCTGCCTTCCAAGTCATTTTGCAGCAGCTGGAGTCTTCCTTATGTTTTACTTTTCTTTTTATTTCCTCTCAGACAGTGGGCTAGTAGTATTCTTTTATATTTTCTACTAGACTGCCCACACACTTGTGACACCAGGTCTTGACACAATCACTAGTAGACTTAGATTTTGGGTTTGCTTATATGATTCTGATTGGTACTTGTTGCTTTCACTTATTTATGTTTCACTTGCAAATTTCTAAATCTTTTTTAACAAATAAGGAGAAAAATACTAATTAATGATTTACTTAAATATGAAACCACTAGTTGATCGGTATTGGCTTGCCTAACATCAGTATTGGGCGCCATCATGTCCTATAATGGAGTTGGGTTGTGACAACATGGTATCGCAACAATAGGTTCACGTAGGTCTCACAAGTCATGGGCAGACCTAATAAAGTCTTGCAGATCGGTACGGAGACGTCTTTACTTATCTTCGAGAGGCTTTGGGGTGTTAGAAAAATCCTCTTTATTCATCCTCTATTTTGCAGTTGATAGCATACTAAATTCTCTCTCTTATTCTCTCACAAATGGTGAGAATGCACGCAGAAGACGTTTTGGACCCGGGAGGAGCTGCTCCCACCATTGCTAGAGGCCGAGGCAGAGGCCGGGGGAGAGCACTAGCCCGAAGCAGGGGACTAGGAAGTCCCAAAGTTTCCCTAGTTTCACCACCAACGGATCCAAAAGATGATCCTATCATTGAAGAGTAGGGCGAGGCGCCTGCAGCGAAGCCTGACCTGATAGATTTTATGAAAGCACCAGGTTTTCAGGAGGTCATGGGCCGTATGCTTCGGTTCATGGACTCTATGACCCATGTTGGTTGATTTCTAGCAGACCCAGCCATATCCCAAGCGGGAGGGGGAGCATAGACCCCTACTGCTCAGGCTCTTGTGCATGCAATTGTAGTTTATCAGACTCTAGGTATACACCTGCGAGGCCCAGCCAGTTGCATCAGTTGCACTTGAGCCTAGACCAGCTGTGGATGATGAGCCGCAGAAGCTATTGGACAGATGGACAAGATTACACCCTCCTGTCTTCGGAGGCGAGCATCATGAGGATGCCCAGGACATTATTGATAGGTGCAGGGATAGACTACACAACATAAGGATATTAGAGTCTCATGGGGTGGACTTCACTACTTTCCAGCTGGAGGGCAAGGCCCGTAGATGGTGGCAGTCTTATCTTCTTGGCAGACCAGTGGGTTCTCCTCCTATGACTTGGGGCCAGGTCACAAAGCTTTTCTTGGATAGGTATATTCCACCATCTGATAGGGAAGAGTTGTGGTATTTGTTTGAGCAGCTTGAAAAAGGTCAGATGTCAGTGACAGATTATGAGGCGAGGTTTTCTGAGTTGTCTCGCCATGAACTTATGATACTTACTACTGATTTAGAGAGAGTGCAGAAGTTTGTTGCTAGTTTTCACTCCGGTTATTAGGGCCAATATGTCCCAAGAGGTTGAGATAGAGACTTCTTATCAGTTGGTAGTGGAGATTTCTCGGAGGATTGAGGGCTACCGTCAGAGAGGTAGAGAGCATGCAGTAGGACAAGAGGACCCGTTTCTCTGGAGAGTTCAGAGGTGCCCTGGCTAGGGGCAAATGTCAGTTTGGGAGGGATAATCCTAGCAAACCCACATATTCAGCACCACCACCTCCTCGGAGTGCTACGATGCGACCCTCCTTCAGCACCATACAAGAGAGTTAATACCGCCCACCAGCCATCCAGAGTTCTTCCAGTGGGTACTCAGGCCACCAGGGTTCTTCCAGCTCCCATTTTAGTGACTTGCTGAAGAGTTCATACCGCCCACCGGCTATTCAGGCTTCTTCTAGTGGGTCTACAAGTCACTAGAGTTAGATCATGGTAATAGATCACCGCACCAAGGGGCTATTTCGAGTGCAAATATCTCAGTCACATGAGAAGATTCTGCCCTAAGCTTTAGGTCTAGGCAGTGCAGCAGGGTCAGTAGTCCATGATTATAGCACCGGCTGTCCGACCACCCAGAGGCGGGGGGGGGGGCAGGCTGGTAGGGCCATCCTAGAGGTGGAGGCCAGGCAGAGGGAGGTCAGCCAGCCGGGCTCCAGCCAGATTCTATGCTTTTCCGGCTAGACCAGATGTACTGGCCTCAAATATCGTGATCACAAGTATTATTTCTGTCTGTGATAGGGATGATTCGATGTATTTGATCCAAGATCTACCTATTTATATATATCATCTCTATTTGCTCATTTCCTGGATATTCCTCGTAAGTCCTTGGGTACTCCTGTTTATGTGTCCGCTCTTATGGGCGATTCATTGTTTGTGGATTGGATTTATCGGTCCTGTGTGGTTAGATTCTGTAGTAACGAGACTGGAGCGGACCTTCTGTTACTTGATATTACCCAATTTGAGGTCATCCTGGGCATGGACTAGTTATTCCCATATCACACCATCCTTGATTGTCATACCAAGGTTGTTACTTTGGTGATGCTAGAGTTGCCGAGATTGGAGTGGAAGGGTTCCTCTATTAGTACATCTAGTCGGGTTATCTCTTTTCTGAAGGCTCGACATATGGTCGAGAAGGGTTGTTTGGATTATCTAGACTATGTTTGGGATACCACTGTAGAGTCTCTGATGGTTGATTCAATGCCAGTAGTCCAAGAATTTGCCGATGTTTTCCCTTTTGACCTTCTAGGCATTCTACCGGATCGTGATATTGATTTTTGTATTAATTTGGCTCCAGGTACCCACCCTATATCTATCCCACCATACCGCATGGCTCCGAAAGAGTTAAAGAAGTAGCTTGAGGAGTTGTTAGCAAAGGGGTTTGTGAGACCAAGTGTATCTCCTTGGGGTGCACCAACGTTATTTGTGAAGAAGAAAGATGGGACTATGCGGATGTGCATTGATTATCGCAGTTGAACAAAGTTACTATTAAGAACAAGTACCCGTTGCCGTATATTGATGATTTGTTTGACCAGTTTCAGGGTGCTAGAGTGTTCTCTAAAATTGACTTGAGATCAGGGTATCATCAGCGGAAGATTCGGAACTCAGATTTCCCAAAGATTGCTTTTTGTACCAGATATGGCCATTATAAGTTTCTGGTGATGTCCTTCGGCTTGATTAATGCCCCAGTGACGTTCATTGATTTGATGAACAGAGTGTTTAGGCCTTATATTGATTCCTTTTTTATTGTTTTCATTTATGATATCTTGATTTACTCATGTAGGCTGGGGAATACGAGCAATATTTGAGAGTGGTGTTTCAAACATTGCGGGAACAGAAGCTATATGCTAAGCTCTCTAAGTATGAGTTTTGGCTAGAGTCTGTGGCATTCTTTGGGCATGTTGTATCAGGAAAGGGTATTAAGTTGGATCCCAAGAATATTGAGGCATTTCAGAGTTGGCCACGTCCTACTTTGGTGACTGAGATCAGGAGTTTCCTAGGGTTGGCAGGTTATTATCGCTGGTTTGAACAGGGCTTTTCATCCATTGCAATACCTCTGACTAGATTGACCAAAAAGGGTGCTCCGTTCTGTTGTTTCGATGATTGTGAGGCGAGTTTTCAGAAGCTCAAGACAACTTTGACTACAATATCGGTTTTAGTGTTACCTCCCGGTTCGGGGATGTGTACGGTGTATTACTGGTTTGGGTTGTGTATTGATGGAGGAAGGGCGAGTTATTGCATACGTTTCACGTCAGCTGAAGATTCATGAGAAAAATTACCCCGTACACGACCTAGAGTTAGCCGCGATTGTTCATGCTCTTAAGATCTGGAGGCATTAACTTTATGGGGTGTCATGTGAGGTTTACATTGATCATCGTAGTTTATAGCATTTGTTCAAGCAAAAGGATCTCAATTTGAGGCAGCGTAGATGGCTTGAGTTACTGAAGGATTATGAAATCACCATTCTCTATCATCCATCGAGGCAAATGTGATCGCGGTTGCCTTAAGCATGAAGGCAGAGAGTATGGGTAGCTTGGCATTCATTTCAGAGGAAGAGAAGCCACTAGCTTTGGACATTCAGTCCTTGGCTAATAGAATTGTGAGGTTGGATATTTCAGATCCCAGCCGAGTTCTTGCATGTGTTGTTGCCCGGTCTTTACTATTGGAGTAGATCGAGGCTCGACAGTTTGATGATCCGCACTTGGCAGTTCTCGGAGAGACGGTACTATAGGGTAGTGCCAAGTAGGTTTCTGTTGGAGAGGATGGTGTTTTGCCACTCTAGGGTCTTCTATGTGTTCCGAATGTCGATGACTTAAGGGAAAGTATTCTAGAGGAGTCACACAGTTCTTGGTATTCTATTCATCCAGGTGCTACGAAAATGTATCGTGAATTGAGACAACATTATTGGTGGCAGCAGATGAAGAAAGATATAGTGGAGGATGCAGCTAGGTGCCTAAATTGCCAGCAAGTCAAGTATGAGCACTAGAAGCCAAGTGGCCTACTTCAGCAGATGACTATACTTGAGTGGAAATGGGAGCGCATCACTATGGACTTCATGGTTGGGTTGCCGCAGACCTTGCGGAAGTTTGATGTAGTTTGGGTTATTATCGATAGGTTAACCAAGTCGGCACACTTCATTCCGTTTGTGACTACATATACTTCAGAAAAGTTGGCCCAAATTTACATTCGGGAGATAGTTCTGTTGCACGGTGTGCGTTTTTCCATCATATCAGATAGAGGCCCTCAATTCACTTCACATTTTTGGAGAGTCGTACAAAGTGAGTTGGGGACCCGGGTAGAGCTCAACATAACATTTCATCCACAGACTAACGGACAGTCGGAGTGGACAGTTCAGATCCTTGAGGACATTCTTAGAGCATGTGTGATTGACTTTGGAGGGTAGTAGTATCATTTCTTGACTTTGGCCGAGTTTGCTTACAATAATAGTTATCAGTCCAATATTGAGATGGCTCCATTTGAGTCTTTATATGATTAGTGATGTCGTTCTCCCATCGGATGGTTTGAGCCTAGCAAGGCTAAGTTATATGGTACTGACTTGGTGAAGGATGCCTTGGAAAAGGGAAAGTTGATCCAGGAGCGACTTCGCACAGCACAGTCCAGACAGAAGAGTTATGCGGATCAGAAGGTGTGTGATGTATCATTTATGGTCGGCGAGAAGGTTCTCTTGAAAGTCTTGCCGATGAAGGGTATTATGAGATTCGGGAAGAAGGGCAAGTTGAGCCCCAGGTTTATAAGCCTATTTGAGGTGTTGAGGCGAGTTGGGGAGGTCGCTTATGAGCTTGCTTTACCTCCCGGCCTATCAGGATTTCATCCATTTTTTCACGTGTCTATGCTCCGGAGATACCATGCCGACTTGTCATATGTGCTAGACTTTAGCACTATTCGGTTAGATGAGAGCCTGGGTTGTGAGGAGAATCCAGTTGCCATTGTTGCTAGACAGGATTGCCAGTTGAGATCCAAGAGAATTTTTGCTGTAAAAGTTTAGTAGAGGGGCCAATCAGTCAAGGAGCGACGTGGGAGTCCGAGGAGGATATGTGGAGCATATATCCATACTTATTCAGCACTTTAGATATGAATCTAAACCCGTTTGAGGATGAATGTTTGTTTAAGAGGTGGAGAATGCAATAACCCGGTCGGTCGTTTTGCTTTCTAGAACCCCATTCCCCCAAATAAGACCTCCCGTACTTGCTTTTACTGATTTATGACTTACGGGGATGGGTAGTTCAGAATTTGGAAAAGTTTGGGTTGAAATCGGAACACTTGGTTCCTTAAGGATGGCTTAAAAGGCCAAGTTTGACTTCGGTCAACATTTTGAGTAAACCACCTCAGAATCGGAATTTGACAGTTCTAATAGGTTGATATGATGATTTCAAACTTGGGTATGTTGGATTGGGTTTTGGATGACCCGGGGAGTTTCAGCGCTTAATAGTGGAAGTTGGCAATTTGAGCAAATTCCATAAGTTTGGATTAAAATGGATTTTTACATTCTAGATGTCCGTTTGGGATTCTGATCCTGGGAATAGCTATGTATGGTGATTCTGGACTTAGGAGCGTGTCCGAAAGAGTATTTGAAGGTCCGTAGGTCATTTGTCATTTGGCAAAAGTTAGAACTTGAAGTTTTTAGAAAGTTTGACCGAGGGTGGACTTTTTGATATTGGGTTCGTATTTCAGTTCCAAAAGTTGGAGTAGGTCTAGAATGTCATTTAAGACTTGCACGTAAATTTTGGCGTAATTCCAAGTTGAATTGATAGGAATTGGACGCGCGGAAGTGTTTTAGAAGTTTTTAGAGTTCATGAGTAAATTCATTCGTTTTGGTGTCCAATTCGTGGTTTTTGATGTTATTTTGGTGTTTTGATCGCGTGAGCAAGTTCGTATGATGTTGTTAAACTTGTTTGAGTATTTGGTGTGGATCCCCGGGGGCTCGAGTGAGTTTCGAGCGTGTGGGAGGAGTTGAAACCACACCAGATTTTCGGTGTTCTTGGCTATTGTTGCAGATCTTGCAAATGCTAGAGATTGTTTGCAACCTCACATTTGCGATGAGGGTTTTGCAATTGCGAAGAAACTCGACCCAGGCAATGTTCGCATTTATGATCCCAATAGAAGTCGCATTTGCAACTCTTTGGTCGCATTTGCTATCCCAGAAGCTGAAGCCTAGGCTTTGCATTTGCGAGGCTTTTGTCGCAATTGGGACCCTCGCATTTGTGAACCTGATGTAGCAAATACGACATCAGAGTGTTGTGTCCAGCTCTTTTAATGCGGGACTTAGGCCATATATTTCATTTCACTTTATCTCTTAGGCGATTTTTGGAGATTTTGGTAGAGGGTTTCACCTAGCACCTTGAGGAGAGTAATTTATACACAACATGAGTTAAATACATAGATTATAGGTAGATTAACATATAAAAATTAGTAAAAATCAAGGGTTTAGATAAAAATCTAGGTTTTGATAAAGCAGAGATTTGACCGTTGGTTATGGAAATTAGCAAAAATTATATATTTATGTTTCTAAGGCTACGGGTAATAGCTTTCTTCAAAAGTTTCCGGAATCCGGGCACGTGGACCCAGGGGTAAATTTTAGGAATCTTGCAATTTGGGGTGGGTAGTCACTTTTATAGCGGAGATATGGACTGTTGAGTATAAATTTATAAATTTATGTAATGTTTGACTAGTTTTGAGTCCTTTGGCATCAAATTTTGAGGTTTGAGCGCATTTGTGAATTGGGAAGTAGGCTTTGAGATGAGGTAAGTCTCTTTCCTTACCTTGTCAGAGTGAATTAATCCTATAGGTGAATTAGATAAATGTTTGTACCTATTTGTGGGGGGCTACATACGTACGAGGCGATGAGAGTCCGTACGTAGCTGCTATTATGCTATTGTCCGGGTAGTTTAGGACCCGTATCATGCTATATTTGAAATGTTTGCATCCTTACTTGCTAATATAATCACTTGAGTCATGTTAGAAATTGATAAAAGAATCATAGAAGGTTACATTCACTTACTTGAAGATTTGTATTAGATATTTGACAGTAAATGAGAAATGTATGTTTTCTTAAAAATAATTGTTATTTGTGGATCGGTCTGAGTGCCTCGGTAGTAAATAGATTCATCTATGGTTTGCGCCGCTCGAGTAGTGCATAGTTTAATATTATGTTGGACCGGGTTGTACGACCTCGGCATAATATGCGCATGATAATTGTTTATAACTCTCCATGATTTATACTGCCTAAATTCCTTGAAATGTAAACTGTTAAATGATATGACTGAAGTTGAAATCATAATTGTGAAAAAAGAACTTATCACTTCCTGTTATTGAGCCTTCAGTATTATTCATGATATCCATACATAGTATAACTCTTTAATTATATTGTTTATAGCCTATAGTAAGTTTCTAATCGACCCCTTATCACTACTTCTTCGCGGTTAGACTGGATACTTGCTGGGTACATGTTGTTTATGTACTCATACTACGCTTGTGTACTTAATTGTACAAGATCTAAGGCAGGTGCATCTAGTTACCCGTCCGGCGCACGTAGTTGATCCCCCTTCGAGACTTCACGGTGAGCAACCTTCCGAGTCATTCTGCAACAGCTGGAGTCTTCCTTATGTTTTACTTTTTTGTCTATTTCCTCTCAGACAGTAGGCTAGTAGTATTCTTTTGTATATTCTACTAGATTGTCTACACACTTGTGACACCAGGTCCTGGCACACTCACTAGTAGACTTAGATTTTGGGTTTGCTTATATGATTCTGATTAGTACTTATTGCTTCCGCTAACAATTACTACTTAATAATTTACTTAAACGGGAAATCACTAGTTGATCGGTATTGGCTTGCCTAACAACGGTGTTGGGTGTCATCACGGCCTATAATGGAATTGGGTCGTGACATATTGTTTTAAAACTAAATTTTGTGTTCTGAGGCCTTCAAAATCTCATTTTAGTCCTCCTCAATTTTCGTGCGCAATTGGTGCATATTTCCATAAAGCTTTTATGTTAAAACTGAGAAAAATATGAAATTTTGCTTTGAAATCCATTGGAGTTGGCGATCCTGGTGGATCCGTATCAGGATTTGGAACTTGGGCGTATGATCAGAATCGAATTCAGAAGTCTCTAGCCCGAGATATCGGACTTTTTAAAGTTAAAGGTATAATGAATTTAAAATGTTTCACCAGTAGTTGATTTTTGAATATCGGGTCCGTATTTTGATTTTGAAACCCGGTATAGGTTCAATACCATATTTATGACTTGCCTATGAAATTTGGTGATAAATGGAGTCGGTTTGATGTGATTTGGACGTCTGGTTGTGAAAATAGAAGTTGCAAAGTTTTCTTAAAAATATTCATTTGATTTGATGCTCAATTAGTAGTTCTAGTTGTTATTTTGGAAATTTTATCACGCGAGCATGTTCGTATGATATTTTTAGACTTCTGTGCACTTTTGGTTTAGAGCCTAGAGAGCTCAGGTGAATTTCAGATAGGATACGGAGTAAAATTGGACTTAGAAATGTTGCTGGGATTTCTAGTTCTGGTGCAGGCCTCTGATATCGCATTTGCAACCTCTGAGGGTTTCGCATTTGCGAAGAGTAGCTAGGCCACCTTATGTTTGCATTTGCGATATATACTTCGCATTTGCGATGGGGACGGGGGCAGGGGGAGATTCTTCACATTTGCGATCAGGCCAGTTCGCATTTGTGAAAAGCAGAGATGTGGAGAGCTTCGCATTTGCAAACCCCAGGTCGTAAATTCAACATCTGCAACTGATCAAAATGGGACTTAGAGGGGATTTTTGGTTCATTCTTAAAATTTTCAAACTCAACAACCCTAGAGGCAATTTTTCAGAGAACTTTTCTTTCCCAAATCATTGGTAAGAGATTCTAAACTAGTTTCTTTCAATCTTTCGCTATTTTTCCTAAGATTTCAACCTAAAATCTAGACTTTTAATGGTGGAAATTTAGGGGGGGGGGGTTTGGTAGAATTAGGGATTTTTGAAAAATAGGGATGTAGACCTCAAATTGAGGTCGAATTTCAAAACAAATTACGTAACGCGGTTCGGGGGTGAATCAGTACTCGGGTTTTGGTCTGAATTTCGGGTTTGGACCAAGCGGGCCCGGATGTAGACTTTTTTTGACTTTTTCTGTAATGACCTAAATTGAATTCTTTAAGATCGTGGGTAGTTCCTAAGGCTTAATTTGAATCGTTTGGTTGGTAAATTGCTAGATTCTATTGGTTCGGAGGCACGTTTGAAAGGCAAAGCGGTGGTTCAGCTTTGAGTTTGGTCTTGGGAGTGAGTTAAGTGTCATGGTTAACCTTGACTTAAGGGATTAAGAATTATCTATCTATCTGCTATGTGTTTAGATGTTAGGTACCCCTTGAATCCCCTTCCTCTCCCATTCTCTCTGCAAACCCTTATTGCTTCCACCCAAACTAACCCTAATCCCTTCGATTCTCACCGGAATCCATGGCTTCTCACGCCATGGATGGCCTGTACACACCCCCCTCCACCATTAGACTTTGGGTGTTCGAGGTTTTGAAGGTTGACATTGATGGTTCTCTTTTCAGATCTGTAGTTCTATGGCCTTTCCGGCCATGCTCCGGCGTATTCAAGCTCTAGAAGCTTGATTCCTGACCTATTCGATCCAGGATCTGACTTGTTCTTCCAAGACCTTCTCGTTTCTAGGGTTTCTCAGAAACCCTAAGTAGTTCGAGGTTCTTCTCTATTTGTTTTCTTAGATCTATGCTATATCGGTGTTCTATGGACCTTTTATAGTGTTTTCCCCAAATTTTTCTTTCAAAACTCATTTGTTTTCAATTTAGGGTTTCTGAAAGTTTTCCAAAAAGTCTTTTTGATTCTTTCTGTTCTTTTTTTTTGTGTGTGTGCCTGTCTGTGTTATGCTTGTATGTTTTCTATTTACTATGCGTGTGTTTGCTCTTCCGTCTTTCCTTCTATTAAGCACGATTCTGCTTACTGTGACTCAGACTAGGCTCGCATGTTATCTATACTATGTTTCCTTCCTCCTCTACTATATATGTTTACTGTAAATTCTTTAATTTCATTTATCTATTGGACTCTATTATGTTCTTACTAAGTCTGTTTCATCTACTACTTCTTAAGTTGATATTACTCCTTCTCTCCTGAACTTGCTTAAGTTCCGAGTTTCTTTTAAATATGTTCTTCATCCCCTAAATCAATTTCCCTTCTCTAATTGTTTCGAACCTGCTATCATGGTCTGTTTGCTTCACATGAGACTACTTGAGTCTGTTCACTTGCCTTTTTGTTCATGTGTTTGATTCAATTTGAAACCCTAGAATTTGGGGGTTTCTTTGATAAACTGGATTAGGGTTTCACTTTGGGACCTTGGACCTTCAGACGCATTACGAATCTATGACTGAACTCGTATTCTTTTGTTTTCTGATCCTAAACCTTGCAATGTTAGACTTTCTGTTTGATTTGGTTTCTTTATATACGAGAAATTCCTCTTTCAAAAAGGGTTTTGACAACTACTTGATTGATTTTGGATTCCTTTGATAGGGTCTCGACTGATTGCTACTGATTTTCTCTGTTAAGCCCTCCTCTACCTATTCCTGACTGGGTTCATTCGAATCAAACCTGTTTACCTTAATTTTATTAGTTGTCTGATTGATTCCCTTTCCCTTTCTTTACAAATCAAGTACCGTTGAGTTCTTTCCTTAAATAAACTTCATGTATTTTCCCTTTCTTATGCTACTATGATAGATTTTACTCAAATTTCGTTTCCTTATTTACATTCTCCCCTTTGAAATTGAATCCCCTGACTTAAGGAAAAATATTTGAGACAGATTTTTAAAGGTCTTCTTACCTTTCTTGCTTGTTCTTTTACACTATAAAAGGGGCTGCCCTTCTTCACTTTACATACACGACATATACTCGAGTCTTTTTCTTGAAATCACACTCACACGCATAAGTTACTCTTGCTATTTGTACTGTGGCCTGTTACAAGATTCCTGCTCTCTCTTTGCTTTCTGAAACTGGTATGTCCTAGTTTAGTCTCAACTCCAATGTGTTTGTTTACTAGTTCTTATATCCATGTTTTCTTTAATGCCTGAAGCATTTAATCTTTGTACAATGTGCTAATGTCCTGCTTACTTCTTGTGATGAATCCCATCCCTATATCCGCTTATGTGTTTTAAGTTATGGTTAAAAAACAAGGCAATATATTGAAGTTATTGTCCATGGATATGAACTGGACCCTTTGGGCCCTAAGCTTTTTCAGTTTCCCATCCCTATCCCCTTGCTATGTGTGCTGAGTTAGAGCTTTGGCCAGACAGTACTCTAATTACTGCCCAGGCCATAGCTTGACCTTCAATAGGTCCTTACTCTCTAATGTTTGGCCAACAGGTTTGGTCTGGGGTGTTCTAGTCTACCCTATGGCTAGGCATGACCACCAGCCTGCCTTGGCAATCCCTAGCCTCCTTTTATTGCATTTGCACTCATTCTTAGAATTTAAGTTCTGCCCCTCTCTTATGAGCCTTGCCTTGAGACCCCTGAGCTCCCTCTGAACTTGGACACCTGACAACTGGCTCTTCCACACTACACTACAACCTTTTTTTTTATTAGCATCTTGGGTGTAAGCACTGCCTGGGGTTCCTGAAACCCCTTGGATCTCTGAAACACCCTAGATGAGAGAAGGTTTGGAAATCTGGATCTCGGAAGTGGTTCAATCTCATATTATTAGACACTAAGTCTGAATTAGGCTGCTGATCCTTGATGTTCTTTTTAATTTCAGTTTTATTCTTTTGGGCTGTAATAATTTGTAAAAACTCAGGGGATTTAGTAAAAAGGGAAGGGGTTTACTTTTATGCACTAACGGTAGAAAATATGCCTATAGGGTTTATTTATGATTTGTGCAACTTCATGCGTAGCAAACATGTGTATAGGATTCAACATTTGGTTTCTGCAACTAAGCATGTAGAAAATATGCCTATAGGGATTCACAGTGCTGTATATAGTAACGCCATTAGGCAAACAATTAGGATTAACAACTAAGCTTGTAGAAAATATGCCTATAGGAATTCGTACTTCTGCATACAATAATGTCATTAGGCAAACAACTAGTTCTAACGACAGAGTTGCATATAAATACCATGTCTACAGTACTCCTATTTAAAAGGTCTAAATTAGTTAACGCATACAGAGCATGTCTATAGGAACTTCGAACCTAAGCCATTTTCACTCATTCAAAATAGCATTTGCTTTTCGAAAATTAATATTTACTAAAGTAACAGATCTTTTCTAGACAAATTTGCATTCTTTTGAAACTCGCGTAATTCTTTCTCAATTAACCTGCATGTCTTTTGAAGTTCATTTCTTTTCTGTTAAACCTTTTCAAAACAGTGGATTTCTCTTCTGAAACTTCTTTCACTCCTTTTACTTTGTAACTTTGCTTTTATAATCAGTTTATGTTTTAAAATCAGTAATTCTATCCAACACTTAGACAAAAGGATTAATTAATCAATCAGATCAGTTTTAGACAACTGCATTCGAGTGAGCCTAATGTAGACTTCCCGTCTAAAAATATGTGTTGAACCAGTCCTCTCGTTGCTTTATTTAATTAAGACCAAACCAGTACAGACATGCTAATAAACTCTATGGCTTTTATCTGATTTAAGGAGGCTTACTTGAGCCCTATCTGCTTATTTGTTTTCCCCCTTTTTTATTTGCATTATGTGTTTTGATTGACGCCTTAGTATTTTGTCCTTTGAAAACTCCTAAAAGCCCCAAACCCCTCCCCCTCTAGGACTAGTAGTCCAATTGCCTCCGAAACTGATAGGATCGGGACGGGTACTAGCATGCTATAAGCAACGAGACACTCCACGCTTTAATACCTTAATGGGGCGGGAAGGGTAGAATATGGATATGATGATCACGCGATAACACCATGTGTATAAACGATTACCGGGTGTTGTGTGAGGTGATCCATATTATTTATAAACGTAGGACCCCTTCCCTCTACTTGTTTATTTTGCCTAAAAAAAAAACTATTTTTTTTTCAAATTTTAGCTTCTTTTACTGCTACTTAGAAATGATATAAAAAATTTCTCTTTATTTACTTGTTTATTCTGATTTTTTTTTACCATTTTCTATGTAAAATTTCATCTTCCTTAAATTCGTTTTTGTTTTCAAATTATTTACAACTATTATATGAAAACCCCTTCTCGTATTTGTAATTCTTGCTTGTCTACTCATGTTTGCTTGCTTAAAGTCACAATTGTAACATGGTCGGGAACCATACTAGTGGATCTTGAGGGGTCCCTAACACCTTCCCCTCGAGATAATTTCTAGCCCTTACCCGAACTCTGATTATTCATCTCAAATTCTTCCTTAAAGTGTCCTAATGCACTATAATCATTAGGTGGCGACTCTTCAATTCCAAAATTCCAATTCCCAAGCGGGAATAGAGTTGTCTTTCCCAAATGTCGTAAACCCAATTTTCACTTTAGAGAAAAGGGGGGGTGCGACAAGCACTAGGTTCCCGTCGGTCTCACGAGTCATGAGCAAGTCTAGTAGAGTCTCGCGGATTGGTACGGAGACGTCTGTACTTATCCTTGGAAGGCTACAGGGCTGTTAGGAGTACTTCCATTCTTGATTTACTTATCGTGCGATTCGATTCCTTTGAGGCTTATGCCTTTGATTCCTTTCCACTCAATCCTACGCGATGCGAGCACTTGTTATAAATTGAAAGTTGAAGAATTGAAATGGCACTACAAATGTGGTGCGGGATGATTCTCCCGGTATAGTTGATTTGACTATTATGGTCGCCTTATGGAAGGATATTCTATTGTTTCAGCTCAGTAACAGAACTTCTAAGAGCCTTGAGGCTAGGCATAGGTTGTCGTGATGCTTATGAGCGATTATTCTGCAGTGTTGTTATGATGGTAGTGTGTTTGCCCATGTGTCGGGGCAGTGAATGAATTGAAGGGAGGTTCACTCGGTGTGTAAGCAAAAGGATTTAGTATTTTATTCCCGGTAGGGTGAAAATCAATCAAACTAAGGATGGTCAGATGTGGACTAGTGGAAGTAATGAGACGTGGTAATTGCAAGCGTGGCGGAGTTCTCCTCTATATGGGGGTGTTGTTGTCCTAATTGAACGCTTTAAGTTGTCAGTGTTATGATCTGCTACAATTTGCCTTTGGGGCAAGATATTGTGAAATAGTATTGGAGATACAACTATCAGATATCGCAGGGTGCGGTGGTTTCAGATTGAATCAGTGTTGTAAATGTTGACGGTTAGATAAAGATGACCTTCGGAAGGGTTTAATTCAGTAGTGATTTGTGGGTTCAAGTTCTATGAAGATGAATTTTATTAAGGCAACAACTGAGCAGAAAGAGATGAGAAAGATATGTGGGAAGTGTCAGGCAAAGTTTTAACCTACTAAAGGGCCAGGCTTAGGGAACACAGGCTGAACAGTTGATTGAAAGAGTGAGTTTGCCCAAAGTGGGAGAGTGGCGGAGCTGTATAGGGCCTAGTAGTAGGATTAGTACACACCTAAGGATTGTTTGGAAGGATTTGGGATCTTAGCGACGGGCAATGGAAGTTTGTAGAGTTAATTCGAAGCATGGGGTTGTTATGCGGTAGGAGATTTGATATGACGGAAAGGAGCTGCTTGAAATAAAGAAAGATGTAGCATGACTTTGAAGTGGAAGGATGTTGTCGCATATTTAATGGATTTCCACAAGGGGTAAATGGACTGGTACAGCTAGGGAGCAAGCTTGGACTCAGTAGGGTCATTTCCTATGAGCAAATTAGCGATCGCGTGGTTGGCGAGGCTTCTGCAAAGAGTTCTACGGGTTATGCAGCAAAGGGAACTGTTGTGTGAATGTTGTTAATGAGTTAGAGTATCAAATTGGGTTTCACGGTAAGATATCGAGAATGCTGGCAATTGATTGCGCAAGGTTATATCAATAAGAGATTAAGAATCCTGGTGGACTCTAGAGTTTTGTAATAATGGCTTCAAGCTAAGTGGGAGAGTCCCACTGCCTATGATTGGGTTATATGATTAACTACTCATGAGGTTTTTGGTTATTTGCATACTGAGGGGTTATCCCAGCTTCGGAAAAATACCATAAGTAGTAATTTGAGCAGAGGAATTATTAAAGATGTGCTATGGTTGGCCTTATGGGCTCATGTTCGAACTTAGGAAAAGATTCAGGATTTATGCCTTGTATAGAAGCGGGTTTAAAGGGGAGTGATTCTTCCAGGTGCTTCGTTGGGAGGGTACTAATGTACTAAAAGATTCATAGAGTTGATTATATTCGGGACCAAGTCAGAACGGGTGGCTCTCAACAACGGTCCTAGTAGATCCTAAGGGATAAAGTGTGGTGCCCAATGATTTCAAGCCTATGAGTACGGTTAAGGATCAAGATTTGTAACAGCTTATGAGAAGGTGCCCAGAATGTTCTATGATATTTTGACTTGTAGTATAGCATTTGAGAAATATGAAGTAGTTCGTGGGATTCGGGACAACATGGTTTCATGCTTTAAGGTCACTCGGGGTGAGTGTAGATGGAGTATATTGTGTGTTTGATGGAGTTAGTCTTAATCCTAAGGCAAGCAAGGATGAATTGGAAGGAGGTGGATTGATTAGCCATAGTTGAATTTGGCATGTTGAGGTCTGTGATCAGTTCATTCCGCATGATCAAGTTACGTATATGATTTGTGGCGGTGCATATGAGGCTTATCGACTGCCGTAATTGATGTTATTCGGAAGCATTCTTCTGTTATGGCTTGTTAAGTGGAAGAGGATTCCGGAAGGGCTATGGTGGCTTGGACCACTACTTAGAGATTTGCATGTCCTACGATTATGGGAATTTACCTGTGTGTTGCTTTGATTCTCATGAAGTGAGTTGAGTGAAAAGTTTTTATATGATGAAGTGTTAAAATATTAATGGTTTCGGAGTTACGATGAGGATCGTGTTCTATTATATGTTGGCACGTTGGGTGCAGTAAGTAGCATGGAAATTCAAAGTGAGGATCGAGGTTGCAGTTCGGTGTGGACAAAGATGTCACAAACTTGTAAAGAGGGCTTGTATCATGGTTAATGATTCTTGATCGCTTTTCAGCGTTAGTGCGGTCGGTGGGTTGGAGGTAAGACCCAGTTAATTATTGTGGTAGGTTGTGGGAGTGTGTTCCGCAGGAAGATTGCTTGAATGTGGCATGTAGCCACTTGACTGATTAAAGATCTAGAACAAGTATGAAGAATTGTGATGATACCGTTAAATTGAGAATGGATGCCTGGAGGGCACTCAGATCCTGAGTTGTGGACTGTACTCCGGTTATGATGGTTGTCCTCGTGTGTTATGAGAAGAGGGAAATTAGTATGGACCTTTGAAAGGTTAATGGCTTAGTTTGATATGATGAGGATCGACTTGAGGTCGGTTGATCGATTTAAATGTGAATTTGGGCTCTATGTCAGGCCAGTTGTGGTCATTTCAGTATTGCACTCCTTATGGAGTAGTCATGGTGTTATTTCGTCATCAGATAATCCATGTAGTGATGCATTGCACCGTGAGAGTTGTGAGGCGTCCTGGGGAATTGTGAACGTGTTGAGGATCCGCGTGGAAATGTCGTATTATGAGCAAAATGGCTCTTGAGATTCAGATTATATATCGCACCTCAGATGTGCTTGAGTTTCAAAGCTTATGGCGCTATAAGTCCCCCAGGGAATGGTATTGTACACTTAGAGTGCTTGTGACCAAGATTCGGTATTTCATCGTAATGAGCAATTTAGCTCGATATGTATCTCTTTATGTGAGTTCTACGTATGGATCAGGTGCCACGCCGCCATGGGAATGTTACTTGGATCGGGTGGCACACCGCCATGGTTATATTGTGAGGATCGGGTTGCATGCCGCCATGGTTATGCTGTATGGATCAAGTTGCACGCCGCAACAGTGTGATGTTGAGAGTAGTTTTCTATATGTTAATTTTGTATGTCCTGCTTCCTGTTTTCTAAGGAAAGTCCGTAGTAGTGCGGGAGTTAGGTACTTCCTTCCAGAGTTTGTTTTCCTTTGGCATTGCGTTTGAATTGGTGGCCTATTGGCGCATGGTAGCATCATATGAGATTTTAACAATTTCTGGGGTGGCTTATTGCCTGAGCAGTTGTGTCGGATGAGACGAGATCCCTTGATCTAGGATTCTGTGAAATCCAGCTATATGAGGTATGTTATGGAGATAAGACCATTATTGGGTTCAGAATGAGGTGAAGGTTTTTGTCGGGAGTATAGACCTAATGTTTTGTTGACTCGACAGTTGATTATGAATGTTGGTACATCTCCTCCATCATGGCGGTATGGTAAAGGTTAGAGTAAGACTTGTATATGTCATGGGGTACAATGGGAGCATCAGATTAGTAGGATTTGACTAAGTTGATCAGAAAAAGGTTATTGTGGCCCTACAAGTAGGTAATGCAAAGTGTGAATTCAACAAAGCTATGCAATTGTGTTCGAGTACAACATGTAGTGATTGATATGGTGATTGTATGTTGGGGGTCAGGCCTAGCCTTTAGTTCCGGATGTTGGAATTAGACTTTGAGGCATATCTACTTGAATAAAAGAGAATATCTTCGGAATTGATCGAGCTAATGTGCTCAATTGAATCGTGGTGGCACGGGAAAATGCATGAGGTGCTAAACAGTGATTTCAGACTACTTCAGTATAGTTCTCAGCACGTTTATCACAGCACGTTCGAGAATGAACGTATGTTTAAGTGGGAGAGAATGTAACGACCCGACCGGTCATTTTGATCCCTAGCGCGTCGTTCAGTAGTCTGGGGCCATGAGCAGCTTCATTTCAGGTGTTATGACTTGTACGCGTGGTCGGAATTGAATTTCGGGAAGTTCGAGATTAATTTGGGAAGAGAATTCTCATTTCAGAAGCTTAAAGTTGAAAGAATGAACTAGGATTGGAATTTTGAGTAAACGACTTTGGAATCGAGATCTGAAGGTTCCGGCAGGTTCGTATGATGATTTCGGACTTGGGCGTATGCCCGGATTGGGTTTTGGATGACCCGGAAGCATTTTGGCGCCTATTGTGGAAGTTGTCATTTTGGAAGAAATTTCATAACTTTGGATTGAAGTGCATTTCAGTTTTATCAATGTTCGTTTGGAATTCTGAGACTGGGTGTAGCTCCGTATGGTGATTCTGGAGTTGGGAGAGCGATCGGAAATGAATTCGGAGGTCTGTAGGTCATTTTGGAGCCATTTGGCTAAAGATAGAAATTTGAAGGTTTTTGATAAGTTTGACCAGAGGTTGACTTTTTGATATTGGGGTTGAAATCCAATTTCGAAAGTTGGAGTAAGTCCGTAATGTCGAATATGATTTGCGTGTAAAATTTGAGGTCAATCGAACATGATTTGATAGGTTTTGGCATCGAATATGGAAGTTTAAAATTTTAAAGTTCATTAAGCTTGAATTGGGGTGTAATTCATGATTTTAGCGTTGTTTGATATGATTTGAAGCCTCGAGCAAGTCCGTAATGTGTTTTATGATTAGTTGGTATGTTTGGTTGGGGTCCCAGGGGCCTTGGGTGGATTCCGGATGGTCAACGGATCGATTTTCGCCTTGTGAGGATTGTTGGTTTTCTGGTATAAGTGCAGCAGGTTTTTACTCTATGCGATCGCAAGAGAGGGTATGCGATCGCATAGAGCAAGAGTTGAGGGGGCTGGAATTGGTCTATGTGATCGCAAGAGGTAGAATGCGATCGCAGAGAAGATGCTTGGGGCCTATGGGATCGCAGGGTAGGTGTTGCGAACGCACAGAGTAATATTGGGGAGGCAGCATAGTTGGCCTATGAGATCGCGAGGCACTGTATGCGATCGCATAGGAGGATTGTCTGGGCAGTGTTATTTTAAAAACGGGTTTTGGCTCATTTCACTTCATTTTTCTTCCATGGGAGCCGATTAGGAGCAACTTTTGAGCGTCATTTCCATCACCAAACATTAGGTAAGTGATTTCTACTGGTTTTGAGTTAAATACATGTTTATGTACGGATTTAGACATTGAAATTTATATAAATTTGAGGTTTTGGTGGAAAACCTAGAAATTTACATTTCTTTGAATTTAACCACGATATTGAGTATGGAATTTAGCAAAAATTAAATATTTGAGTACCTAAGGTCATGGGTAGTCTTTATCTTCAAAAAAAAATTGGATTCCGGGCACGTGAGCCCGAGGGCGTTTTGGTCAACTTTTTGATCGGAGTTTGGAATTGCTATAAATTAGATTGTAATGGATAATTGAGCATAAATTAATGGATTTGCGTAACCGTTGGCCAGTTTTGGAGCGTGGTGCATCAAGTGGAGCCTTCGGAAGAATGTAGAATGCCGGTTATGAGTCTTCGGAGCGAGGTAAGTCTCCCTTCTAACCTTGTAAAAGGGAATTGTACCCATAGGTGAAATAATTGATTATGTGTTCCTATATGTGGGGGCTTCGTACGCACGAGGTGACAATAGTTCGTGCGTAGCTACTATTATGCTATTGTTCGGGCAGTTAGGACCCATGAGCATGTTATACTTGGATTATTTATGAACCCATTGATATCTTGAATTATTTAAATCACCTTTGATTAGTAAATGAATTTAAAAAGAGATTAAACGTCATTTTTCCTAAATTGTTAAAAAGAGATAGTGTCTTATTTGTATAAATAGCCTCGATAGATTCTTAATTGGCTACTTGAGCATGTATTTTATGCGTACCTGCGTCACATGCATGATTCGCGAGCAGGGTATGTGTTTATTTATGGAATGGGCCGAACGCCTCGACAGATTAAATAGATGCATCTATTGGTTTGGGCCGTTCGACCCTCGGCAGTGCACAGTTTACATTCCTGTTGGATCGGGCCGTCGCTTCGGTGTGATTTGCGCATGTTATTTGTCGTTTGGAAATGTTAAATGTGAAATTTGCCCTTCATGGCTTGATGTAAATTGATAATATAATAAAAAATAAACCTTGGGAGCCCTTGATTAATTGATGAAAGTGTTTACCTGTTTTTGTTTCCTGGCTTCGCGAATTAGAACTCCTATATAAATCCATAACTATCCTCGTAACTATAGAATATTGTTAATTGACCTCTAGTTAGTGTCGAAGTTGGCCATCTCGTCTCTACTTCTTTGAGATAAGGCGGGATACTCATTGAGTACATGTTGATTACGTACTCATACTACACTTCTGTGCATTTTTGTTGCACATGCATATATACCTCTAGCAGCCTACTTGGCGTAGCAGCACGAATGACTCTAGGACTGGGTGAGATGCATTGTTCGAGACGACCCGCAAATAGTGTAGTTCCTTTCAGTATTTCTTTTTATTATTTATTCCCTGTCCACTATATTTCGGACGGATGTTGTATTTTATTTTCCTTATCGATAGTTGCTCATGCACTTGTGACACCGGGTTTCTGGGATGGTTTTCGAAGGATTTGTATTAATTGTTTATTATTTAATTTGAATTGAAGAAATGACCTTTTTATTTATAAAAAATAGAAGGAAAAATCCTAGATTTCAATGTAATTAAAAAGAGAATTCAATTGATAATTTAGTTGGCTTGCCTGACAGTGGTTTCAGGCGCCACCACGACCCATAGTGGATTTTGGGTCGTGAAAAAAAAACTTAACATCTAATAATCCGAAAAAATCCTCCCAGAAACCGGTGTCACGGGTGCATGAGCAATTTCTGAGGAATAATGTAATACAACAATCATCCGGAATACAATATTGGACAGAAATAAATATAGAAAACTGAAAAAGACTCTGCTGGCTGCAAGTCGCCTCGAGAAGTGCAGCTCACCTAAGTCTCCGTATCAACCGTGCTGCTACGCCCAGTATGCCACTAGAGATTCATATGCCTGTGCAACAAAAATGCACAGAAGTGTAGTATGAGTACGAAAATAACGTGTACTCAATGAGTATCCCGTCTAATCTTTAAGAAGTAGAGACGATATGGTCAACTTTGACACTTACTAATGGTCCAATGATGATTTATCCATAATATATTAAACCGTGGATTTTTATAAACATGATCATAATTCAATGGGTTGAAGCAAATAAATAATTCTTTATTTTATAGAAAATCATTCTTTTCCATCATTTATACACATATTCTTAAGCCAGAAGAGGCAGCAACAACTTCAATAAGTTTCAAGGCAAGCAATACAAGCATGCACAAATTATGCCGAGGTCGACGGCCCACTCCAACAGAAATGTAAACTATGCACTGCCAAGGGTCGAACGACGCGAACCACAGATGCATCTATTTAATCTGCCAGGGCGTTCGGTCCGCTCCAAAAATAAACACATAGAGACATTCTATCAAGAAGTCAACATGGAGCAATTATTCAAAGAAAATCTAATTCCCTTTTAACAATTGAAGAAAATGAGGTTTAGATCTTTTTACAAATTCATTTACTATTTCGATGTGATTTTAGCAATTTAACTATCCATGGGATTACAAATATTCCAAGTATAGCATGCTTTTGGGTCCTAGACTACCCGAACAATAGCATAGTAGTAGCTACGCATGGACTCTCATCACCTCGTGCATACGTAGCCCCCACAAATAGGAGAACATCACCAATTAACTCACCTATGGGGATAATTCCCTCTTACAAGGTTAGAAAGGAGACTCACCTTGCTCCGAAGATCTATAACCGGCATTCCACGCCCTTTCGAAGACTCGAATCGATGGACAACGCTCCAAAACTAGCTAATAATTATGTAAATCCATTAATATATGCTAAGGTACTCATTATAATCCAATTTATAACAATTCCTAACCCGGTCGAAACGTTGACGAAAACGCCCTCGGGTCCACGTGCCCGGAATCCAAAATTTTTCTAAGATAAAGTTTACCCATAGCCTCACGAACTCAAATATATAAATTTCTCTAAATTCCATACTCATAATCGTGGTCAAATTCCAAGAATACTAATTTTCTGGGTCTTCCCTCAAACCCCAAGTTTTTCCACAAATTCCTTGTCTAAATCCATATATAAACTTTGTATATAACTCAAAGCTAGCATAAACTACTTATCTCATGACGAGTGATGAAAATGGCACCTTAAAGTTGCTCCCCATCGGCTCAAATGGAAGAAAAATGGGGTCGAAATGAACCCAACCCCAGATCTTAAAAGACCTCACTGCCTCAGCTACTTCCGCACCTGCGGTCCCTTGACCGCTTCTGCGGTTAAAAATGCCGCTTCTGCGGTCCTCCCTAGGCCGCCCCCTTTTTTGCTTCTGCGACCAGCCTTCCGCTGATGCGGTCCCGCTTCTGCAGAATCTTGACCTCATCTGTGGCCCTCGAGCCCTGACCAAAAATCCGCAAATCCGCTTTTGCGGAGGATTGACCGCATATGCGGTCCCGCTTCTGTGGTCCTAGAACCGCATATGCGGTTATGGCAGAAGCAGCATACCTTCAGCTGTTCTTCAACTTCCAAATTTTATCCGTTAACCATTCGGAGTCCACCCGAGGCCCCCCGGGACCCTAACCAATCATACCGAGCAGTCCTAAAACACATTACGGACTTTCTCGAGGCTTCAAATCATATCAAACAACGCTAAAATCATGAATCAACCCCCAATCCAAGCTTTCTGAACTTTAGAACTTCCAACTTTTACTTTCGGTGCTTAAACCTATCAAATCACGTCCGATTGACCTCAAAGTTTGCATACAAGTCATATTCGACATTACGGACCTACTCTAACTTTCGGAATCGGATTTCGACCTTGATATCAAAAAGTCCACTTCCGGTCAAACATCTCAAAAACCTTCAAATTTCTATCTTTAGCCAAATGGCTCCAAAATGACTTACGGACCTCCGAATTCACTTCCGATCGCGCTCCCAACTCTAAAATCACCATACAAAGCTACTCCCAGTCTCGGAATCCCAAAAGGGACATCGATAACACTGAAATGCACTTCAAGCCAAACTTATGAAATTTTTTCCAAAATGCTAACTTCCACAATTGGCGCCACAACATTTTTGGGTCTTCCAAAACCCGATCCGGACATACGCCCAAGTCCGAAATTATCATACGAACCTGTTGGAACCCTTAAATCCTGATTCCAAGGTTGTTTACTTAAAAATCCAATCTTAGTTAATTCTTTCAACTTTAAGCTTCCGAAATGAGAATTCTCTTTCCGAATCAACTCTAAACTTCCCGAAATTCAATTCCGACCGCGCGTACAAGTCATAATACCTGAAATGAAGATGCTCAAGGCCTCTGACTACTGAATGATGCACTAGAGCTCAAAACGACTGGTCGGGTGGTTACATTATCTCCCACTTAAACATACGTTCATCCTCGAACGTGTTGTGAACTACACTGAAGTAGTCTGAAATCACTGTTTAACTTCTCATGCACCTTCCCATGCTAGCACAACTCAGTTGATCACATCAGCTCGATCAGTTCGGAAGATATTCCCTTTTATTCAAGCAAATAAGCCTTAAAGCCCAATTCCAAAATCCGAAATTCTATGCCCGACCTGTTTCCAAAATACGATCACCATATCAATCACTACACGCTATACCCAAACATGATTCCATACCTTAGCTGAATTCACACCTTGCATCACTTTACTCACCGGACCACCATAACATTTTCTGATCAACTTAGTCGAAATTCTACTAATTTGATGCTCCCATTGCACCCCATGACATACACACGTCTTACTCTAACTCTTACAATACCGCCACAATGGGAGAGATATGCAGAAATTCATAATCAACTGTCGAGTCAATCAATCATTGAGTCTATACTCCTGACAAGAACCATCACTTCATTCTGAACCGAATAATGGTCTCAGCTCTTTAATATACTTCATATAATCAGATTGCACTAATTCTAAATCCAATGATCTCGTTTCACCCAGTACGAACTGGAGGGCAATAAGCCACCCCAACATCACCAAAAGTCTCATACGATGCCACAACATGCTAATAAGCTACCAATTCAAACGTGATACGAAAGGAAAACAAACTCTGAAAAGGAAATTAAATTACCCCACTCGCGAATCATACATGCGACACGGGAACACAGCTAATGTGAGCTTTCCTCAGAAAGTTGGAAACAAAACATATAAAAATAGATATGACGAACTGTATTGAACATCACTCTGTTGCAGCGCTCAACCCGATCCAAATAGTATCCATGGCGGCATGCCACCCGATCCACACAACATAACTATGGCAGCGTTCCATCCGATCCAAATAACATACCCATGGCAGCGTGCCACCTGATCCACACGTAGAACTCGCCTAAGGAGGTATACATCAAGCTAATTTGCTCATTACAACAAAATGCCGAATGTCAGTCACAAGCACGCTAGGTGCATAATACCATTTCCTTGGGGAGACATATAACACTATAATCCACAAACTTGAACACCACTGAGGTGCGATATATGATCTAAATCTCAAGATCCATCCTGCTCGAATATCATCATCGCTACGTGGAGCCTCAACACATAAGAAATTTACCAAGCCATCTCATAACTCATACGGTGCAATACATCGTTACATGAACTAGCTGACGACAAAATAACACCGCGACTACTCTTCCATAAAGAGCGCATTGCTGAAATGATCACATTAGGTCTGCTATAAAGCCCATATTCGCATTTGATTCCATCCACCGACCTCAAGCTGATTCTGGTCGCACTGACTAGGCTAATAACCTTTCCAAGGTCCACAATAACTCTCCTTTCTTTCCTAACTCATAAGAACAACCATCATAACCAGAGAAATCCTCCACAGTCCACAACTTAATAGGCTGAGCGCCCTCCAGGCATATGTTCTCAAATCAACGATATTATTAAAACCTTCATATTTGGTTTAAGTCTTTAATCAATCACGTGACTACCTGCCACACCTATAAAATCTTCCTGTGGGACACACTCCCACAACCTACCATAACAAATAACTGAGTCGTACCTCCAAACCACCGGCGCACTAACGCTGAAAAGCGATCAAGAATCATTAACCAGGATACAAAGCCTTTTTCACAAAACACCAATCTCGGGTGACGCTGAAGACAATACCAACTTACCTTAAACCTCGAATCTAATTTCCTGATCATCCGAGCTTGTGACATACTTGTCAATACCAAACCGTTACCTTGATCTTCACTTCAAATTCTATACCACTCACTGCACCTAACATGCCAACTCAACGAGGGCTAACCATTCTATCTTCTTCCAATTTATCCTTGATCGTCTTAGAAATAATAATAACTTCATTTAACACATAACACATTCCACCCACACTCGTCCTGAGTGACCTTAAATCACGAGACCAAGCTGTCTCAAATCCCACAACCATTTCGTACCTCCCAATTGCTACATGCAAGACAAAACATCATAGAACATTATGTGCCTCTTCTCATAGGCTACTACCAAGCTTGGTTCTTAACTGTACCTATAGGCTCCAAACTATTAGGCACCACACTTTACCTCTTTGAATCCACTAGGACCGTTGCTGAGAGCCGCCCACTCTAACTTGGCCCGAATATAATCAACTCCATGATTCTTCTAGCACAAGCATACCCTCTCGACGGAGCACCTGATAGAATCACTCCCCAAGTCTGAACGTGGGACAATAAGGCCAACGATAGCACACCTCTAATAATTCCTTTACTCAAATTACGACTTATGTTCTTTTCCCGTAGCTGAAATAACCCATCAATATTCTAATCACCAGAAATTTCGCAAGTAGTTAACCATGCAACCTAATCATAGACGGTGGGACTCTCCCACTTAGCTCGAAGCCACTATTACACAACTTTGGAGTTCACCAGGATTCTTAATCTCTTATTGACATAACCTTGCACAATAAACTGCCAAAATTCTCGATATCTTACTGTACAAACCCCCTTTTTATACTCGGAATCATTAACAACATTCGCACCACCGACCCTTTCACAGTATAACCAATATAATTCTTCGCAAAAACCTCGCCAACCATGTGACCGCTAACCTGCTCACAGGGATAATCAACCTATAGAAATCATTCCCTGGCATCTTCCAACGCTGCTGCACGGGGTACAATCACCACGACATCAATAACCCATCCTGAGTCCGAGCTCACGCTCCAACTGCACAAGTCCATTAACCCCTCGTGGTCATCAACTAAATGTGCAGCAATATTCTTCTAATTCAAAGTTATATTGTATCCTTCTTCATTCAAGAAGCTCATTCCTGTTATATCAAATCTCCTGCCGCATAATAGCTCATACTTCTAATTAAATCTGTAAACCCCAATCACCAATCACTAATATTCTCAAATCACTCCAAACTCTCCTTAAGGTACATGGTCATCCCACTGCAAAGCCCATATGCAACTTTGCCACTCTCCCACATTGGCGGAACTTATCCCCTTAATCGACTACTCGGCCCTTGGCCTCTTATACTCGACCTCCTAGAAATTTTAGCCACCGCCTGACACTTCCCACATGTCTTTCCTTATCCTTTGCTTCTCAGTCGTTGCCTTAAATAAAATCTATCTTCGTGGCACTTGAACCCACAATTGCTGCTAACTTTAAACCTTTCCGAAGGTCATCTTTCTCAAGCCGTCGACATTAGGAACATCGATTAAATCCTGAACTACCGCACCCTACGATATTTGACATCCACATTTTCAATACTATTCAACAATAGCTTGCCCCAAAGGCGAATTGTAGAAGGTCATAACACCGGCTAGCTTGGTACGTTCAATAAGGACAATGACACCTCATCATAGAAGAAAAACTCCACCACGCTCACAAATACAAAGTCTCGTTACCCCATCAACCTGCATCTGAACATTCTCAGCCTGATTGTTTTTTCCCTGCCGGGAATAAAATACTGAATCTGTAGATCATGCAGTGAGTAAACCTCCCTTCAAGTCATTCACTGCCCCAACACGTGGGCAACATCCTACCATCATATCACTACTGCGGAACAGTCGTTCATAAGTATCATGGCAACTTCTGCCTAGCCTCAGAGCCCTCGGAAGTACTATTACTGGGCTGAAATAATAAAATATCCTTCCACAAGGCAATGATAATAGCTCTGACGACTATACGGGGAGAAACATCCCGCACCAAATTCGTAATATCATTTCAATCCTCGGTGAATAGCAAGCGCTTTGCGTCGCATAAGATTAAGTAGGAAAGAAACAAAGGCATAAGCCTCAAAGGAATCAAATCGCACGATGAGGAATCAAGAAGGGAAGTACTCCTAACAGTCCTGCAGCCTCCCAAGGATAAGTACAGACGTCTCCGTACCAATCCGTGAGACTCTACCAGACTTGCTCATGACTCGTGAAACCCAAGGAACCTAGTACTCTGATACCATGTTGTCACAACCCAAAATCCACTAAGCATCGTGGTGGCGCCGGACACCGCTGTCAGGAGAGCCAACCAAAACACTTAATTAAATTCCAATTTTTGCATTGTCTAAAATCATTTTTTCTTTATACATTAAATAACGAATAATAAAATTTACAGAAATAACTGCGAAGTCTTTAACAAAAACTTAACATTTAATAATCCGAAAAAATCCTCGCAGAACCCGGTGTCACAGGTGCATGAGCAATTTCTAAGAAATAATTTAATACAACAATCGTCCGGATTACAATATTGGACAAGAATAAATATAGAAAACTGAAAGAGACTCTGCTGGGTGCGAGTCACCTCGAGAAGTGAACCTCACCTAAGTCTCTGTATCAACTGTGCTGCTACGCCTAGTATGCCACTAGAGATGCATATGTCTGTGCAACAAAAATGCACAGAAGTGTAGTATGAGCACGAAAATAACGTGTACTCAATGAGTATCCTGTCTAATCTCGAAGAAGTAGAAACGAGATTGTCAACTTTGACACTTACTAATGGTCAAATAATGATTTATCCATAATATATTAAACCGTGGATTTTTATAAACATGATTATAATTCAATGGGTCGAAGCAAATAAAAAATTCTTTCTTTTATAGAAAATCATTCTTTTCCATCATTTATACACATATTCTTAAGCCAGAAGAGACAGCAACAACTTCAATAAGTTTCAAGGCAAGAAATACAAGCATGCGCAAATCATGCCGAGGTCGACGGCCCGTTCTGACAAAAATGTAAATTCAGCACTGCCGAGGCTCGAACGGCGCGAACCATAGATGCATCTATTTAATCTGCCAAGGCGTTCGGCCCGCTACAAAAAAATACACATAGATATATTTAATCAAGAAGTCAACATGGAGCAATTATTCAAAGAAAAGCTAATTCTCTTTTAACAATTTAAGAAAATGAGGTTTAGATCTTTTTAGAAATTCATTTACTATTTCGATGTGATTTTAGCAATTCAACTATCCATGGGATTACAAATATTCCAAGTATAGCATGCTTTTGGGTCCTAGACTACACGGACAATAGCATAGTAGTAGCTATGCACGGACTCTCGTCACCACGTGCATACGTAGCCCCCACAAATAGGAGCACATAACCAATTAACTCATCTATGGGGACAATTCCTTCTTACAAGGTTAGAAAGGAGACTTACCTTGCTCCGAAGATCTATAACTGGCATTCCACGCCCTTCCGAAGACTCGAATCAATGGACAACGCTCCAAAACTAGAAAAAATAATTATGTAAATCCATTAATATATGCTAAGGTACTCATTATAATCCAATTTATAACAATTCTTAACCCCCATCGAAAAGTTGACAAAAATGCTCTCTGGTCCACGTACCCGGAATCCAAAATTTTTCAAAAAATAAAGTTTACCCATAGCCTCACGAACTCAAATATATAATTTTCTCTAAATTCCATACTCAAAATCGTGGTCAAATTCCAAGAATACTAATTTTCTAGGTCTTCCCTCAAACCCCAAGTTTTTCCACAAATTCCTTGTCTAAATCCATATATAAACTTTTTATTTAACTCAAAGCTAGCATAAATTACTTACCTCATGACGAGTGATGAAAATGGCACCTTAAAGTTGCTCCCCATCGGCTCCAATGGAAGAAAAATGGGGTCGAAATGATCCCAACCCCGGATCTTAAAAGACCTCACTGCCTCAGCTACTTCCGCACCTGCGATCACTTGATTGCTTCTACGGTTCCACAAGTGCGGTTTAAAATGCCGCTTCTGCGATCCTCCCTAGGCTGCCCCTTTTTCCCTTCTGCGACCAGTCTTCCGCATATGCGGTCCTGCTTCTGCGGAATCTTGACCGCATCTGCGGCCATCGAGCGCTGACCAAAAATCATCTTCTGCGGAGGATTGATCGCATCTGCGGTCCGCTTCTGCGATCCTAGAACCGCAGATGCGGTTATGACAGAAGCAGCATACCTTCAGCTGTTCTTCAACTTCCAAATTTGATCCGTTAACCATCCGAAATCCACTCGAGGCGCCCGGGACCCCAACCAATCATACCGACCAGTCCCAAAACACATTACGGACTTGCTCGAGGCCTCAAATCACATCAAACAATGCTAAAATCATGAATCAACCCCCAATCCAAGCTTTATGAACTTTAGAACTTCCAACTTCTACTTTCGATGCCTGTGGACCTACTCCAACTTTCGAAATCGGATTCCAACCCCGATATCAAAAAGTCCACTTCCGGTCAAACATTTCAAAAACCTTCAAATTTCTATCTTTAGCCAAATGGCTCCAAAATGACCTACGGACCTCCGAATTCACTTCTGATCGCGCTCCCAACTCCAGAATCACCATACGGAGCTACTCCCAGACTCGGAATCCCAAACGAACATCGATAACACTGAAATGCACTTCAAGCCAAACTTATGAAATTTCTTCCAAAATGCTAACTTCCACAATGGGCGCCATAACATTCCTGGGTCTTCCAAAACCCGATCCGGACATACGCCCAAGTCCAACATCATCATATGAACCTGTTGGAACCTTTAAATCCCGATTGCAAGGTCGTTTACTTAAAAATCCAATCTTAGTTGTTTCTTTCAACTTTAAGCTTCCGAAATGAGAATTCTCTTTCCGAATCAACTCTAAACTTCCCAAAATTCGATTTCGACCGCGCGTACAAGTCATAGTACCTGAAATGAAGCTTCTCATGGCCTCTGACTGCTGAACGATGCGCTAGAGCTCAAAACAACCGGTCGAGTCGTTACAACAGCTCAGCCAATACCCGCTACCGGGTGTTGAAATACCTGAATCTGCACATAAGGTGCAGGGAGTAAAGTGAGTACTACAACTCAGTGAGTAATAATCATAACTAAAGTCTGAATAGTAAGAAATCACGAAAAGTGCATCAACATGCTTTATAGAAGCAGTTCAAAAACCAGTAAGAAAGCAATGACGATCTAAAATCCCTAAAAACATCTTAGCTAAGTTTAAACTTCTTTGAAAATGACTTTTTCAACAGTTACGTAAATGAATACAGAACAACTAGTGCAGATAAGCACAGAAATCCGCCCCTCGGGCATAAATACACAATTAAACACATATAGGTTCTCCCCTCGGGCACAATGTCAACAACTCTGACCCTTGGGCAATATCTCAGAATAATACCAGCCCCTCGGGCAATCACGTAGAACAGTACTTGTCCCTCGGAAAAATGCATAGAACAATACTAGCCCCTCGGGCTATATCTCATATCACAATAGGTACCTGCGTTCACTGAGGGTGTGCAGACTCATAGAAGGGCCCCTTACGGCCCAAGCGCAATATCAAGTCATCTCGTGGCATCATAAATAGGCTCTCAGCCTCATATCAATAACAAGCCACCTCGTGGCGTACAATCTCAAGCCCTCGGCCTCATAATCAAACTCAGTGTATCACTGCTGCGGAGTGTAGCCTGACCCAAAAGATATCCTCACAACACAGGCCCTTGGCCTTACTTAGTCAAAAATCATTTAAGCCTCTCGGGCAACAGTAAAACAGTGTTTCTCAACACAAAACATCATTTAAATATCATTTGAGTATTAAAACTGAGTGAACATGGCTGAGTTTTGAAAACAGTAGAAAATAACATTGAGTTCAAGTATAAAGTCAAAACAGTAAGGAAATATCAACAAAAATCCCCGATTTCAACCCAAATAATGATGATAACAAATAGATTTCAGTTAAATACGCGGTAAAATTATCAATCGGGAGGCCACAAGTCACAGTCCCCAATAGTGCACGACCCCACGTTCGTCATCAAGCGTGTGCCTCACCTCAATATAACACTACAATGTGCAATCTGGGGTTTCAAATCCTCAGAACATCATTTCCAATCAATACTCACCTCGATCCGGTCCAAACTCTAGTCCGTGATGCCTTTGCATGCACGAATCGGCCTCTGAATGCTCCAAATCTAGCCACTATCAGCACATAATCATTAAGATATGCTAAGGGAATGAAGCCCACTCGAAAATATCCAATTTACATCAAAAATCCTGAAATTGCTCAAACCCGGCCCCTGGGCCCACGTCTCGAAATCCGACAAAATTAAAATCAATGGAATCCTTATCCTCTCACGAGTCTATACATACCAAGAACATCAAAATCCGTCCACAAATAATCCCTTCAAATCCCAAATTTTAGGTCTCTAATTTCAAGCCCTAGCTCTTCAATTTTAGGCTTATATTCCATGATTTACTATGTGGAATTCACATAATAATAGAGTTTTTAGTCCAGATTTCTTACCTCCAAACGATTTCCTATGAAACCCTCTTTAATCTCCTTCAAAAAGCTCCAAAAATGATCCAATGTGGAGGAAATAAGCCTCAAAATCTCGGATAAGACGAGCTTAAAAACATTCTGCCCAGGCATATTTTTCCTTTTCGCGATCGCGAAACACAAAAACTCAGCTTCCGCAATTTACTCTATGTGAACACAATGCTCTGCCCTTTTACTTTACACGATCGTAGACCCAATGCCGCGTTCGCAATGAACAATTAGCATCAAAATACAAATAGTAATGAATATAAAATTGGTCCGTTTAACCACCCGAAACTCATCCAAGGCCCTCGAGACCTCAACCAAACATGCCAGCATATCCCATAACATCATTCAAACTTGTTCCAACCTTAGGAACACTCAAAACAACATCAAAATACCAAATTTGCATCGGATTCAAGCCTAAAAATCCCAAAATCTTCTAGATTACGCTTTTGATAAAAAACCCAACCAAACCACGTCCGAATGACCTGAAATTTTGCACATACATCCCAAATGACACAACTGTACTGCTGCAACTTCCGAAATTTCATTCTGACCTCTATATCAAAATCTCATCTATCAACCGGAAAACATCAAAATCTTAATTTCGTCAATTCAAGCCTAAACCTTCCACGGACTTCCAAAATGCATTCTGATCACTCTCCTATGTCCCAAATCACCTAGCGGAGCTAACCAAATCATAAAAATTCCAATCCAAGATCATATACAAACAAGTCAAATCTTGGTCAAACCTTTCAAATATGAAGCTTCAACTGAGAACTGTTCTTCTAAATTTATTCCGATTACCTTGAAAACCAAAACTAGTGATTACATAAGTCATAATACATCACACGGGACAAGTCATGCCCGAGAGCTAACGATCAAAGTGCAAGAGCTCTAATCGACTGGTCGGATCATTACATCCTCCCCCACTTAAACATACGTTCGTCCTCGAACGTGCCCAGAGTTGTTCCAAAAGCCAACCAATCACTGAATATGCTTACCATGCATATACCCGAGGGTGATCCCACGTCACCCTATCTTATATAGGTCCGATAACACAATGCAACTGAAGTTTCACAATCCATCCTAGCCCATAAAACTTAGAACCACATTTCCACTCCTGAAAATATCCACAAAATCCAAATCTCACATCTATACTCTGCACAAGCCCGAACAAGCTGTGATAACCCATACATAGGGGTGGCAAACGGGCGGGTCGGGTCAGATACAGTTTGGGTCAAAACGGGTAATACAAAAAATGGGTAAAATATCCGATCTGAACCATATTTAATACGGATAAAAAATGAGTTAATCGGCAGATAAAACAGTTAACCGTATTATCCGTTCATGACTTTACATTAGCCTCAAATTTTCAGTGGGTGACCCAGTTGATCATCAAGCAAAATGGAGGAAGATACAATTGACAGCCATCAACTACATGTACAAAATTCATTCCTATTCCAAACAATTTGTGTTATACCTTGTACTTATTTTTTATTTAACCTGAAGTATAATTGAAGATAATTTTTAACGTATTAAAATTAAACGCACTGGTAGTGCAATTTTTTTTACATTATTAGTTGATTTTGACTTGTTATAGGATTGCTTTCCATATTATAAGATTACTAATAAATTATTGCATAAGGAATTACCAGCAATTACCTTTTTAAATGATGTTTAAACATTTTTTACACCATTATTTTATAGTATAACATAGGATAAAAGTAAGATATTTTGTATAATAGAAAAGTAAATTTACACCTTTTTCCAAAAAGAAAATAAGGAAATTGATGAAGTAAGACGAGAATAAATAAAAGTCCATAAATTCCAAAGTTGGATTGAACAGAGAACTAATTAAAAGGGTCGCAACCATGAGCATATAACTTACTATTGCTTAATAAAAGGTAAAAACATGACTAAATGCTCTTGGGGAGGTTTTGACTTTATTACCCATGGATAGCTAGCGGTTACCCATTTAAAATATGGATAATATGGCTAATACCCGTATTTGATCCGTTTTTAAAATATTCATTATCCAACCCATATTTTAGCGGATAATATGGGTAGTTACTTATTTTGTTTTACCCATTTTGCCACCCCTACCCATGCATGCTATCTCTGGTGCAACCACACGATACACCACGTAACTCAAACACTTGTAGTGATAACTTCTAATCACAGTAGTTGCACACAACACCCGAGTACCAATAGAAAAACTTTTATCACTAAAGTCTCATTCCAACACTTCCATATGCTTCCAATGATAGAGAAACACGCGGTAACCCATAACCCTTCTCTCAGATCAACCATTCATGAAGTCACCTCCTTTGGCACAGACTATAGTAAATTTTTGAGCCGAACCTCGATGTTATCCTTCCGACATGTTGAAATCAAATATGTTTGTATTCATTAAAGATCCCAACAATCTCATCTAATCCAACACAACCACTCTGGTGACATGACACCTCAATGCAGACTAAAGTCGCAACTTGTGCAATCCCAATAAGAACAATCCAAACATACTCAAATCATGAAAGTGATTCAAATGAAAGAGCTATACCATAAGCTTACCAGTACCACTAGAACACCGGGCTGAGAACCTGTCTCACATCATAGAAATAGAACACATAAATCTAACCCGCAAGGTCATGCCTCCACATAACTTCACTACAAAGTGCGACCCTATCTAAACACTGGTCCACATGGAACATCTTAAGTCACTCTGCTCGAAATTAACGACCATGCGCAATTGATGTCTAGAGCCAAAGCAAATCATCATAACCACGGCGAAGCAAATACATAATAGTACACAACCCAAAAGGACATAAACGATACGTCATCTGCCGAGCAATATCCAATACTCCTCCCGCTCGCTCCACTGAAAGACCCCAATAACACTGCACTACATGTGCCTATAACCAACAAATCCAAATTCCCCACAACACAGAAAGGTAACTCATATGTCTCCTCAAACACTAATAGGCTCAATAACAATCGAATCACACATCCCTCAGCAATACAACTCGGAGTCCACCAAGTCGACTCAAGTTAGAATACACATCCACATTGGCCTTCCAATGGACCCCTCATCAAGGAAACCATGGAATTGCTCCCTCAACTCCTTTAAGTCTACTGGTGCCATACGATACGGCGCCCAGTATCAAATTAATACCAAAATCAACAACCTTGCCCGGTAACATGCCCAGCCACAAGAACACATCTTAAAAGTCCCTCACCACCAGAACTGAATCCATAGTAGGAGTCTCTACACTGACATCCATCATGAAAGCCCAAATAAGAAAGATAATCCTTCCCAGCCATCTGCTGGGTCTTTGAAATATAAAACCACCCTACTAAGAACATAATCTATCGTTCCTCGCCAATCAATCCGTGACATTCCCGGAATAACTCACATCGCCGCCTTAGCGCAATAGCTTAGAAAGACACAACACTACGCCAACCAATCTTTACCCAATATCACATCCAAAATCTAACATACCAAGCAGCAAAAGATCCAGTCAGGGCTCCAAACCCCAATAGTCACTAAACAGTGCCGATACACACGGCCCACAACCACTACATAGCTTGACTATGAGAACTCCCAATCTCCAACTCCATACGGCACACGAATCACCATATCCGATCCCTATTTCCACCGTCCGAGTATATAACACACCTCTAATACCTAATCATTCCCACAAGGGATAGTCTTATGATTCTTCAGTACTACCAAGCAACCCGAATATCAGCAATTGATCCAACAAGAAAGTGCCGCAATACTAATGAAGTACCATCAACTTAATCACATTACCTTTTTCTAAAACATATACCCTCGTCAAATCAGCCCAATTCGCAATACCATTTCCTTAATAATCTGAAGCTCATTTCTCTAATTATCTAAAACTGCCTGTGCTGCCTAAGAATTTTTGTGACCTTCTGTTCAAAACTGAGCCGTAACCTTACACACGCAAATCTCAATCCTCCCCAACATACTGCATATACCATACCATCCTAGGATAACATGAGAACTTCATCTCCCTTCCGAGCCACGAACATCTACGTACACAACTAGTCAAGAACTTTCTATTGATCCCATCTTGAAGAAAATCACTATACATCCCATGCTCCTCATGCCCATTGAAAATATACCTCTCCAACCGAGGTTGAAACCATCAAGAACTCTTTGAGTTCCCCTTGCACAAACCATACCTGCCAGGACTGGATCTTTCTGACTCGACCAAGCTATGCCAGCCATCAAAAACTAAGAGCATTACTGCGAAATACCTGTAGAAACTCATTGACTCGTAAACACCCGAAGAACTAATCATATCCTTACCATACCGATCTGGCTTACTATCAAGCTATCCCCTCAATCCGATCTCCCTTCTGATTTTCCTTCAACTTGATACTCCTTCTTGCTATTACATTACAATTCCTCAACCCAGACTCACCACACGAGACCCAAGCATAATACCACACAGTCTAAGGCTCACAACCCACTAAATTCTCTTTCAAATGTTGCCAAAAGTACCACATTCGAAATACCTACTCTGAAAAGACTTCCTGCAAATTTGAAGACATTACTTTCCTAATATTGATGTATAGAGTCCTATAACTGATATAGAAATGACTCAAGTCTTGACACCCTCTAAAAGCAAAACCTCAGTTTCTACCTAAAAGTACAAGTAGAAAGTCTCCAATTATTGCATGTAAAATTTTGAACACATTAGAACCATTCTCTAGAGTCATCCACTCTACCAAAACTGCAATTAGTTCGATCAAAAGAACCGAACAACATGTGCCTCATTAGCACTTCTGACACTGTAGCATATAACCTTACCTTGATGCAACCAAGCCACTTTCTTTCCTATGCACCGAGCATTCTTCATCAACAACAACTCAAGACATTCCGTTATTCTCAAACACCTATGAAGCATGATATAACCCTTCCTTAGTCAAAACTTTTCCTTTACTCGAGCCATCCTCGGGCTCAATCTCCGCAAACCATAACTGATTCACTAGCACGCCTAAAACTGGAACCAATATAGCACATAACCGTGCAATCAACTAGTCAATAGAAAACTCCCCCACTTGGCTCGAAGCCATAGATCAAAACACATACCATAACTCATAACGCATATACTTTATTGCTACCACAATACCATAGTGAGATTAACTCAATCCTTCATAAGCTCGTAGAACACGGACCATCTGGTACTTCATAGCTTTTGCAAATCTCGCATTTACTCTCGTAACAATTTAACCCATTCTCTTAAGCAACCCAGATTCAAATGAAAATATATATCTTTCACTTGAAATTGAGATCTTCTAAGAGACAACATAAGGATTGCACAAACTCAGAACATTCCGCAGGAGATAATCCACCTGATTTGCCTTAAACTGGCATACCTTCCACCATCATACTCTTCACGCAGTCACTTAATCTTCCAGAGTCTGAACTCATACCGCAACATGAATTTTACTTCACTCCCAACTAGAAAACATGAAAGGATTCATCACACGCCCATAACTCAAGGCTATACCTCAAATAAAGATGGAAATCAAGCACCTAATATTTCTTCTATCCTCCAACAGACCCTTCTCGTTGTTTCCAAATCATATGAATACATCTCACAGACAATAACATACTCATCGCATGGCCATCCAGCTATCACTTCTGCTAATAGGGACACCATCGAACATACAAGTTCAATAAGACACGAGCTCACACAACCATCACCTCGGTGCTCAAGCTATAAGGAAAAATCCGGCCACAAGTCCTCCAAACTGGACCAACATCAACACATAGAGATCACATCTCGCCCCCTCGATCAGGGAATCACAAGCCATCGATGCACATCTGATACTGAGTGCTCATGCACGTATACAAATGCGTGGAAGGAATTCAAAGAGTTACATTTCAAGCTGAATCAAAGACGCACGATAAGAATTCAAGAATATGAAGTTTTTCTAAAGGTTGAACAGCCTCTCGAGGATAAATACAGACGTCTCCATAACGATCCGCAACTCTACTAAACCTGCTCATGACTCGTGAGACCTATGTAACCTAGGCTCTAAGACAAACTTGTCACGACCCCAAATGGGACCCGGTCGTGATGGCGCCTCTCGTGAAGATAAGGCTAGCTGAAACAATTCTAGAATTCAGTTTTAACGTTTTAATAAGTCTATTTAAGTCATTTATAAGGATAAATCCCCAACAAGTATAGATTTAATGAAATAAAACAAGTGCGGAAATGAATATAGCCCAACATCGGGGTATCACAAGTCACGAGCATCTACTAAGATTTTAAATACAATGACATTCTGGAAAATATACTAGAATAATCTATTGAAATCAAGAGGGATTAAAGTTGTGTTGTGGATGTCGGGCAGCTACCTCGCTAAAACTCTAATGACTCTGCCTCAGCTCAGCCAATACCAGTTACAGGGTGCTAAAATACCTGAATCTGCACACAAGGTGTAGGTAGTAAAGTGAATACTCCAACTCAGTGAGTAATAATCATAACTAAAGTCTGAATGGTAAGAAATCACAAAAAGTGCATCAACATGCTATATAAAAGCAGTTCATAAACCAGTAAGAAAGCAATAAAGCTGTAAAATCCCTTAAAACATCTTAGCTCAGTATAAACTTCTTTGAAAATGACTTTTTTCAACAGTTAAGCAAATGAATGCAGAACAACTAGTGTAGATAAGCAAATAAATCCACCCCTCGGGCACAAATACATAATTAAACAGGTAAATGACAGGTAAATATGAAAGATAAACACATAAAAGTTCGCCCCTCCAGCACAATGTCAACAACTCTGCCCCTCGGGCAATATCTCAGAATAATACCAGCCCCTCGGGCAATCACATAGAACAGAACCAGCCCCTCGGGCAAATGCATAGAACAATACTAGCCCCTCGGGCTATATCTCACATCACAATGGGTACCCTCTCTAACTAGAGGTGTGCAGACTCCTAGAGGGGGCCCCTTACGACCTAAGCACAATATCAAGCCATCTCATGGAATCATAAACAGGCTCTTGGCCTCATATCAATATCAAGCCACCTCATGGCGTACAATCTCAGGCTCTCGGCCTCATAATCAAAATTAGTGTATCACTGTTGCGGCGTGAAACCCAACCTAAAATATATCCTCACAACACAGGTCCTCGGCCTTACCCTGTCAAAAATCACATAAGCCTCTCGGGCAACAGTAAAATAGTATTTCTCAGCCCAAAACATCATTTAAATATCATTTAAGTATTAAAACTGAGTGAACATGGATGAATTTTAAAAATAGTAGAAAATAACATGACCAAGTTCAAGTGTAAAGTGATAACAGTGAGGAAATATAAACAAAAATTCCCAAAGTGTTCAAATAGTTGGCACGAAGCCCAAATTTGGCATTCAGCCCAAATAATAATGATACAAATAGACTTCAGTCAAATACGCGGTAAAATCATCAATCGGGATGGACCAAGTCATAGTCCCCAATAGTGTATGACCCCACGCTCGTCATCAAGCGTGTGCCTCACCTCAATATAGCACTACGATGTGCAATTCGGGTTTTCAAACCCTTAGAACATCATTTACATTCATTACTCACCTCGATCCGGTCCAAACTCTAGCCCGCGATGCCTTTGCGTGCACGAATCGGCCTCTGGATGCTCCAAATCTAGCCACCATCAGCACATAATCATTAAGATATGCTAAGGGAATGAAGCCCACTTGAAAATATCCAATTTACATCAAAAACCCTAAAATTGCTCAAACCCGGCCCCTGGGCCTACATCTTGAAATTCGACAAAATTAAAATCAATGGAATCCTCATCCTCTCACGAGTCTATACATACCAAGAACATCAAAATCCATCCACAAATGACCCCTTCAAATCCCAAATTTTAGGTCTCTAATTTCAAGCCCTAGCTCTTCAATTTTAGGCTTAGATTCCATGATTTACTGGGTGGAATTCACATAATAATAGAGTTTTTAATCCAGAATTCTTACCTCCAAACGATTCCCCTTGAAACCCTCTTAAATCTCCTTCAAAAAGCTCCAAAAATGATCTACTATGGAGGAAATAATACTCAAAATTGTGGACAAAACGAGCTTAAAAACATTCTGCCTCGGCATATTTTTCCTCATCGCGATCGCGGGAAAACCTTCGCGATCGCAAAGCACAAAAACTCAGCTTCCAAGATTTACTATATACGTACGCAAATAATCCTATGCGAATGCAATGCTCTGCCATTTTACTCTACGCGATCACGCACCCCATGCCGCGTTTACAATGAACAAATAGCATCCAAGACCCCTGGTCCAATAACTCTACGCGAACGCGGCCACCTCACCGCGTTCGCAATGACCCAGCTCCTCACACTATGCAATCGCAACTCCTACATCGTGAACGCATAGAACAAAAATGGAATGCCCCTCAAAAAGCTCTACGGAGTCACGAACCCTCGTACACAATCGCAATGAACAAAAATACCTGCAATTGAAGCCTGAAAATCTGCAACTCTCAAAACATGAAATTGGTCCGTTTAACCACCCGAAACTCACCCGAGGCCCTCGGGATCTCAACTAAACATTCCAACATATCCCATAACATCATACAAAGTTGTTTCAATCTTAGGGACACTCAAAACAATATCAAAATACCAAATTTGCGCCTGATTCAAGCCTAAGAATTCCAAAATCTTCTAGATTACGCTTTTGATCGAAAACCCAACCAAACCACTTCCGAATGACCTGAAATTTTGCACACACATCCCAAATAACACAATGGTACTACTGAAACTTCTAGAATTTCATTCCGACCTCTATATCAAAATATCACCTATCAGTCGAAAAATACCGAAATCTCAATTTCGTCAATTCAAGCCTAAACCTTCCACGGACTTCCAAAATGCACTCCGATCACGCTCCTAAGTCCCAAGTCACCTACAGAAGCTAACCAAATCATAAAAATTCCAATCCGAGCTCATTACAAACAAGTCAAATCTTGGTCAAACCTTTTAAAAAGCTTCAACTGAGAACTGTTCATCCAAATTCATTCCGATTACCCTAAAAACCAAAACCAACGATTTACATAAATCACAATAGATCACACAGGGTAAGTCATGCCTCGGAGCTAACGATCAAAGTGCAAGAGCTCTAATCGATCGCTCGGGTCGTTACACAAAATGATGGACAAGAAAAATAAGGTGTTGCCACCTCACTCTTTTTGCTTTGGATTTTTCTATGCACACATGCACTGTAAGGTAATAACTGTCACACCTCCTATTTTACACACAACCCCGAAGGGTATTATAAGGGACTTTTTCCAATTTAAATGACATTATTCGAAATAGAATTATTTATTCATTTTTTGTTTAGAGTCGCCACTTGGAATAGGTTTGTTTTTGGTATCCCAAGTCACCAGTTTATTTTAAATCCCAAATCGAGGAAGATTTCGACTTTCCTTTTTGAAGTTTGAGAACCAGAAATTCTGGATAAGGAATTCTGTTAACCTGGGGAAAGGTCTTAGGCACCCCCGGATTTAGTGTTTCTAGCACGGTCGCTTAAACTATTATAATTGGCCCCCGGATTTAGTGTTTCTAGCACGGTCGCTTAAACTATTATAATTGGCCTATTATCTGATTTTAATACATATGTTAGCCTATGGTACAATTTAACTTTATAACCACTTTTATTCATTTTAAAGAAGTTTTACGTCTAAAACATGTCTTTGGACCGCGTCACATGAAATACACCCCCAATCCTAAACACATTTTGTTCAACATTGTTATGATTTTGATTTGGGTCACATGAAATGCACACCCGAGTTTAGGAAGGTAATGTTATTAAAATAACGCGCCTAAAGCAACTACGCGTTTTAACTTTACGAGGGCCATGGGAAATTTGCTAAATGGCACGCCTTGAATTCTAAGGATTTTAAAAGAAATAATTAAATGAGGGCCATGAATTTGAGATTTAATTTGGCGCGGCGCACCTCAATTCCGATTTTAAAGGATATTCAAACTAAATCCTGGAGGGCCATAAACTATTTTTATTGTCTAATATTGGGCACCTCCAATAATTAGACTAATTAAATAAGCTTAAAGAAATAGCGGCTACTTTAAACTATTGCTCAAACCAAATTATTAATTAAGGGACTATCTATACTTCATTCTTAAATGCTTGGGCCTTTAAAAGGGGGACATTAGCAAGCAACACAAAAAGAGCCTTGGGCTCGACCAATTGGTCTTTCACGTGAGGAAGCATGAGCAGCTTTCTATTCCAAGCCCATCGGAGGCCCAAACCTGGGAGAGTTGAGCAACGAGACTCGAGATCGAGTCTTTAAATCAAGCGACGTACGAGCTTCAAAATGCAGAATGAACTTAGCATGGTTTTCCACACCATATAATCATTAGACCATTTAACACATAAATTTTCAGCAGATGCAATAAGAGTTTGACATATCCTAAAGCTTAAAAGTGCTTCATTAAATATATGATATGGCAAAGAAATTCACAAAGACTTATCAAAGCATAGAATCCTAAGGTGACTCATGTCAATTTTAAACAACATTAACAAACTATTTGGATCACTCAACACAGGTTCATGAACGGAAAATTTTACAGCAAATTAACTTTTCTTGTTATCCTCCAAACAGCCTATAAAATGTTATCATTTTATCTCTATCCTATACTAGCCATTGTAACCAACATAGATTACCAATCTTCAACAGGCATAACCATTGCAATAACAAAATGAAAACACACTTAAAATACATTAATCCAGTCCAAATCTCATAGCATCTCAAGGATTCCAAACCAAATACAAACAAGAGAGATAACTGTTTCAAGTTCCAAATCAACTAGTATACTATGAATCACACTATGAGACATGAAAGTGAGGGAATGCTGTAGAATTACAAGAAGATTTACGTCTACACGTTAAATCTTGATTTCCATTTCATTTCTTCCAATCCAATTCTACATTAATAAGGTTCAAGCCATGTGCCTAGAAAGCAAAGTAAGAGAAAAGGAAGAGGATCAGCACATTAGAGCAGTGTCAGCAGCAAAAATAACCAGTGGAAACAGTCTTTAAACCAAACTTTGAACCAGCAAAGGTAACAAATGAGATGCAGCAACCCAAAGATCAACCCAAACTTTGAACCAAATTTTGAAAAAACCAACCAGACTCCAATTATTTCAGCTCAGGAAAGATCAGAAATCATCTTCAGGGATTGAAAACTTAAGAAATCACAATAGGAACTCAATGAAACAGTAAATTTTCAATTCCTCAGCTATTTATGATTTTTCAGAATTTCCATCTTTTCCCCCCATCTCCATTCAGCTCTCTTTAGCAATGCTTTTATAGGCAAGCTACTAGGGTAGCCTTAAGGGTTTATTTTTTGCCCTTTGGACATTTTCAGTTTTTGTTTTTTGCTTAAAGGTCCCTAAATTTCTAACTTGCTTGCCAGGTGAGTATGATTTTCACCTTCTAAGAAGTTTCTTCTGGTGGTTACCAAAAGATTCCTTAGATGAACTACCCAAATTGCCCCTTAGCTATCTTGTTTTTAACTTGAAGAGCAGCCTTGGTCAGATTGACCCAACGCAAATCAGACCTGGGTCTTTACCCAATTGGGTTGACACTTCTTTTCCTAAATGGGTCATAAAAGTCCTAAGACTTCAAACAACCCATTATCCCAAATAGGAGTCTGAAAATACTAACCAAAACACAAATATTTTTTAGCAATTATATCCTAGACTAAACAACCTATTAACCAGGCTAAATTAGTGAACTAAATTAACAGACTAACGTTATTAATTAAAGAGAAATACAAGGCTAATCATGCATGAACAAATAACAAGTACAAAGTTTTTTGGAAAACTAAAGAAAAAATGAAGAAGAAAACCAGGAGAAGAAAAAGATGCAGAGAAAATAAAAGCCAAATTAAAACAAAAGAGAGAAAAAAGAGAATACATAATGAGACTCAAACGAATGAAGGAAGGAATCCGAATCTTCAAACTCTTTGGCCTACTACGACATTAATCGTGTGTTCTTAATAAGAAAACACGAATAACATCGAAATAGATACAAATCTTCGAACAAAATCAAACCATGGACCTTTTTGGAAGTTAGGGTTCAGACCTTCAAATTTTGATTCGAAAAGCTCAAGTCTTATTCGAAGAAAAAGAAGTAGAGATTGGGGAAGAGGGGGTAATGGGGGCTCTATGGTGTTAATTTGGGATTAAACAGAGGTGGCGCCGCCATCGGAGAACATTGTGGCAGCGCTAGGGTTTCGTGTTTTGATTTGATATTTGAGGAATCTTTGGCGGATTTGAGGGAAGATGGTTGGGGATTTGAAATGAGGGGTTTGAGGGGAGTTCGTGGTATGGTTTTGGGTGAGTTTGGTGGTGGCACCGCCACCAGATAGGGCTGAAGGTTTGATACGGCGGTCGTTTAGGGTTCGTGCAAAAAAGGGGTTGTGAGAGATGAGTGAGGGGGTAGGGGGCTATTCGGACATCTATATACTCAAATCTCCCCACTTCTGAGCCGTTAGATCAACAAAACTCGACGGCTCAAATTTTAAATGAAACGGGGTCATTTGGACTTAAGGGGAGCGGATCGGGTATAAACGTGGGTCTGGGCCGGTTTTTTGGACGGGTCTAAAGCAAAAAAAGTTTGGGCTTGGGGAATTTAATCTGAAATTGCCCAAATATAGACTTCTTTTATTTTCTTTTTCATTTCCCTTGTCTTTTTCTCAAATTAAATCTTTTTTTTTCAAAATTAAAATTGAATAAAAATCTACACTAAATCCTACAATTTACTTACCCTAAAAATACTAATTAAATCTAAATAAAATAATCATGATTAATTAAAATAACATATTAAAAGAAAAACTACTGAAATCAAAATTAACATTAAAAAGTGCAAATTAAACTATTTTGTGTGATTTTTTATTTTTGTAAAGCAAACTAATTTTCTAATTAATCTAAAAATATAGAATTAAATCATAAATGCAATGCAATGTATTTTTGTATCTTTTTATGAATTAAACATGCACACAGAAATGCAAACAAACACAAAAATCATGCAATAATTCCTAAAAATCAAATAATTTAAAAGAAAAATCCTAATTTTGGGAATTCTGTAGGAGTAATTCATGCGGGGCAAAAATCACGTGCTCACAGCTGCCTATCTTTGCTCGGAGACACGAATGGTTTTCGGGCAAAGATAAAATGAGAAATTATGATGGATTTTTGCCTGTCAGGCACTCCATAAGAAGCATTTTTTTGAAAGCGTTTGACCGAACCTCGCTTCAAAGGTTGCCTACATATCCTTGGCTATAAAAGAATCAAGTTAGTGTAGTTCTGGATGTTTTGGTAGTTTGAACTACCTGTAGCTGTGAATTCACTAGTTCTGCTGGTGCTACTACTTGCTGACCTCCTTATTACACCAAAATGGAAAATCAAAAGCTAAGCTAACTAGGCCTATCAACTACGAGTTACAAGATTACTATCTATAAATCTCTTGAAGCTTGATCTTGAGTTTTAGCTGGTTCTTGCTGTGGACTCCGATCTGAATCTTGATGCTCTTCAGCTGTAGGTGTCGGTTCTTTCATCAACTCCTAGATCAAAATGGGACATGCGAAGCTTGTGACTTCAATCATATCTTGGGCAGTCTGCATCCTTCTCCACTTTAGCACTTTGAATTTACTTCTTTTTTGCCCTTTTTCTTCTTTTCTTTATTTTAGATTGAGACTCCTTCTTTCGGCCACCTCGGATCCTGTGCCTCGAAATCATACCCGCTCAGACGCGAAAACAAACAAACAAACAAATTTTTCTACCCCTGTTTTCACAGAAAATTTCGTGAGTTATTTGTGACAAAAGTCTAAACTTATTATCTCTCCTTTTTTTGAATAAAACAAGAATTGCGTCTATCTAGGATTAAAAGATTAGGGAAATGAGCCCAATATCTAAAAACTCACTCAGGGGTTGGAACCCTAATGTTGGTAAAAAGGCGACTAGGGAATGGAGGCCCTATGTCTAAAAGGTACAACTCAGGGATTGGAGCCCTAATATTGGCAAAGGCGACTATGGAATGGAGGCCCTATGTCTAAACGCTCAACTCAGGGATTGGAGCCCTAAGTTGGCAAAAGGCGACTAGGGAATGGAGGCCTTATGTCTAAAAAGCTCAACACATATATTGGAGCCCTAATGATAGCAAAAATGCGACTATGGAATGGAGGCCCTATGTCTAAAAACTAAACTCAGAGATTGGAGCCCTAATGTTGGAAAAAGCAACTAGGGAATGGAGGCCCTATATCTATAAAGCTCAACTCAGAGATTGAAGCCCTAATGTTGGCAAAAGTCAACTAGGGAATGGAGGCCCTATATCTAAAAAGCTCAACTCAGGGATTGGAGCCCTAATGTTGGCAAAAGGCGACTAGGGAATGGAGGCCCTATGTCTAAAAAGCTCAACTCAGGGATTGGAGCCCTAATGTTGGCAAAAGGCGACTAGGGAATGGAGGCCCTATGTCTAAAAAGCTCAACTCAGGGATTGTAGCCCTAATGTTGGCAAAAGGCGACTAAGGAATGGAGGCCCTATGTCTAAAAACTCAAATCAGGGATTGGAGCCCTAATATTGGCAAAACGTAAATAGGGAATGGAGGCCCTATATCTAAAAAGCTCAACTCAGTGATTGAAGCCCTAATGTTGGCAACAGGCGACTAGGGAATGGAGGCCCTATGTCTAAAAAGCTCAACTCAGGGATTGGAGACCTAAAGTTGGCAAAAGGTGACTAGGGAATGGAGGCCCTATGTCTAAAAAGCTCAACTCAGGGATTGGAGCCCAAATGCTGGAAAAAAGGCAACTATGGAATGGAGGCCCTATGTCTAAAAACTCAACTAAGGGATTGGAGCCCTAATGTTGGCAAACGGCAACTAGGGAATGGAGGCCCTACATCTAAAAAACTCAACTTAGGGATTGGAGCCCTATTATTGGCAAAAGGCGACTAGGGAAAGGAGGCCCTATGTCTAAAAAGCTCAACTCAGGGATTGGATCCCTAATGTTAGCAAAAGGCGACTAGGGAATGGAGGCCCTGTGTCTAAAAAGCTCAAATTAGGGATTGGTGCCCTAATGTTGGCAAAAGACGACTAGAGAATGGAGGCCCTATGTCTAAAAAGCTTAACTCAGGGATTGGAGCCCTAATGTTGGCAAAAGGCGACTATCTAAAAATCTCAACTCAGGGATTGAAGCCCTAATGTTTGCAAAAGGCGACTAGGGAATGGAGGCCCTATGTCTAAAAAGCTCAACTCAGGGATTGGAGCCCTAATGATATCAAAAAGGCGACTATGGAATGGAGGCCCTATGTCTAAAAAGCACAACACAGGGATTGGAGCCCTAATGCTGGCAAAGGCGACTAGGGAATGGAGGCCCTATGTCTTAAAAACTCAACTCAGGGATTCGAGCCCTAATATTGGAAAAAGGTGACTAAGGAATAGAGGCCCTATGACTAAAAGCTCAACTCAGGGATCGGAGCCCTAAGTTGGCAAAAGGCGATTAGGGAATGGAGGCCCTATGTCTAAAAAGCTCAACTCAGAGATTGGAGATCTAATGATAGCAAAAAGGCGACTATGGAATGGAGGCCCAATGTCTAAAAACTAAACTCAGGGATTGCAGCCCTAATGTTGGCAAAAGGCAACTAGGGAATGGAGGCCCTAATGTTGGAAAAAAGGCAACTAAGGAATAGAGGCCCTATATCTAAAAAGCTCAACTCAAGAATTGGAGCCCTAATGATGGCAAAAGGCAACTAGGGAATGGAGGCCCTATGTCTAAAAAGCTCAACTCAGGGATTAGAGCCATAATGTTGGCGAAAGGCGACTAGGGAATGGAGGCCCTATGCCTAAAAACTCATCTCAGGGATTGGAGCCTTAATATTGGCAAAAGGCAACTAGGGAATGGAGGCCCTATATCTAAAAAGCTCAACACAGGGATTGGAGCCCTAATGTTGGCAACAAGAGACTAGGGAATGGAGGCCCTATGTCTTAAAATCTCAACTCAAGGATTGGAGACCTAAAGTTGGCAAAAGGCGACTAGGAAATGGAGGCCCTATGTCTAAAAAGCTCAACTCAAGGATTGGAGCCCTAGTGATGGAAATAAGGCGACTATGGAATGGAGGCCCTATGTCTAAAAACTCAACTCAGGGATTGGAGCCCTAATGTTGGAAAAAGGCAACTAGGGAATGGAGGCCCTACATCTAAAAAGCTCAACTCAGGGATTGGCGCTCTAATATTGGCAAAAGGCAACTAGGGAATGGAGGCCCTATGTCTAAAAAGCTCCACTCAGGGATTGGAGCCCTAATATTGGCAAAAGGCGACTAGGGAATGGAGGCTCTATGTCTAAAAAGCTCAACTCAGGGATTAGAGCCCTAATGTTGGCAAAAGGCAACTAGGGAATGGAGGCCCTATGTTTAAAAACTCAACTCAGGGGTTGGAGCCCTAATATTGGCAAAAGGCAACTAGGGAATAGAGGCCCTATGTCTAAAAAGCTCAACTCAGGGATTGGAGACCTAAAGTTGGCAAAAGGCGACTAGGGAATGGAGGCCCTATGTCTAAAAAGCTCAACTCAGGGATTGGAGCCCTAATGTTGGCAAAAGGCGACTAGGGAATTGAGGCCCTATGTCTAAAAAGTCAACTCAGGATTGGAGTCCTATTGTTGGTGAAACAGGCGACTGCGAAATGGAGGCCCTATGTCTAAAGGCTCAACTCAGGGATTGGAGCCCTACTATTGGCAAAAGGCGACTAGGGAATGGAGGCCCTATGTCTAAATAGCTCAACTCAGGGATTGGAGCCCTAATTTTGGAAAAAGGTGACTAGGAAATGGAGGCCCTATGTCTAAAAACTCAACTCAGAGATTGGAGCCCTAATATTGGTAAAACAGGCGACTAGGGAATGGAGGCCCTATGTCTAAAAACTCAACTCAAGGATTGGAGCCCTAATGTTGGCAAAAGGCGACTAGGGAATGGAGGCCCCATGTCTAAAAAACTCAACTCAGGGATTGGAGCCCTAATGTTGGTAAAACAGGCAACTAGGGAATGGAGGCCCTATGTCTAAAAAGGCTCAACTCATGTATTGGAGCCCTAATGTTGGAGAAGCGTGAAAGATTGATATTGAGGATTCTAAACTATCATTTTGTTTGTATTTTCTTGTTTTCCTTCCTTTTTTCTTCATTTTCACCTTTTCATTTCATTTTGTTTCAATAAAATGCTGGAAAGAATTTTGGAAGAGAACTTCCCTTTTGGGTTGATCATTACTGCGAAGCTGTTTTTAGCCTTTGCGCGGCTTTTCTTTTGGCTGCACCTGTTTTAGCACGATTGCCTTGGGCTGCACCTATTTTAATTTCATACAAAGAACAATTGTTAGTTTGAAACGGTCGTTGGTTTTGTGGCTTTGATTGTACCGATCGCTTGATCTTGGCCTGAACCTTTGTTGAGAACCTCCGTTGCTTATTGGTTTTCTGAAGATTGATCTCTCTTTCAAACCGAGGGACTTAACTTTTAAGATTTCATGATGACTCGCCCGCGTGGGGCTTTGGCCCTTTCACTTTATTCTGCCTCTAGGGCTTTGGCCTTTGGCCTTCTTTTCTTTTCACTAACCTTTGATTTCAGAGCATCAGCCATCATGGCCAGTTAGGATCGACTTGATGCGCCCGCTGAGGCTGGGTACTTTTCTTTAGCTTTTGTTAAGCATAAACCTGTAAAGCCAATCTTGCCACCTTTTCTTTGTATTAGTTTCAGAAACATAGTTAGACCAAAAGGGATTCAAGGAATAGTAAACAAAAGGCAAGAAAATGAATTTAAATAGAAGTGTCCCTTTTGGGAGGGAAGGAAGGACTTATCTGGGGTGCATGCAGGCTTCAATAGACATGACATGCTTCTTGGACTGGATGCCCGACCCGCACAAACTTTCCCAAATTCTCATAAACTCATTGTGACCCGTGTTTCAAAACCAGAAAAATCTTGCCAGGACTCTTTCAGTGGTGAGGGGTGTCTTTTTTTCGATTGACGGCGCCCTTTGCGGGTTTTCGTCAGTCGACCTCTCTCATTTCTCTTCTCATTGTCGCCTGGTAGTGCCCTTTACGAGTTTTCACTAATCGGGCTCTCTCATTTTCGATTTCTCTGCTCACCATCGCCATATGGTACCCATAGATTTTCACTGATAAGACTCTCTCATTTTATTTCTCTTATCTTGATTGTATCAAATCCAAGCAACTGTGTTTTCTAATTTTGATGCCTTTGCAGATTGATCAGAAGGACTTGGACAAGGTTCGGGTAAAAAAGAGAATTGGATCATATTACAACTTTGGAACCATTCGGGCGGGATCATCGCCAAACCATTACATCATCTGCCCCAGTTTCACTTTTGTGGAAAACTGGATTTTTATTTCGTTATGACTGAACCCTAGAGAGAGGCTACCTACGTATCCTTTCGGAATCAAGTCGAACGTAGTTCAGGAAAACATTTTGTTTTTGTTGTTTTGTTTTTATTTTTATTTTTTTCATCATTTTTTTATTTTTTTTCTTTTTATCATTATTTTTCATCATTTTTTAATTTTTTTTCTTTTTCATTAGTACTTTCGGGTCCCAGAGAGGGTAATCAAGAAAGAGTAACTGGCTCAAAGGGTTTGCAAAAGGTTGATAGTGTTTGGATAGAAGGAATGAAAGCCATCATCATCCCAATCAAACAATGTCATTGCTGCAGAAAGCCTAAACATAGTACCTTTTTACTGTATCCACATTCACAGCTGTTTCGGGATCATTTCCTTCGACATCTCCCAAGTACAACGCCCCTCTTGGCAATATATTTCTGATGATATACGGGCTTTTCCAATTGGGAGCAAATTTTCCTTTCGCTTCCCGATGATGGGGAATAATGCGCCTTAACACGAGTTGTCCCACTTCAAAATTCCTGGGCCGCACTTTCTTGATATAAGCACGGGCCATTCTTTGTTGGTACAACTGCCCGTGGCATATTGCGTCCATTCGCTTTTCATTAATCAGGGTCAGTTGTTCCAGATGAGTCTTGACCCACTCACTATCGTCAATTTTGGCTTCAACTATGATTCGGAGAGAAGGGATTTCAACCTTCATGGGTATTACGGCCTCAGTGCCATAGACCAAGAGGTATGGGGTTGCTCCTACAGATGTGCACTCCGTAGTGCGATATCCCAGTAATGCGAAAGGCAACTTTTCATGCCATTTCCTGGAGCTCTGAATCGTCTTTCTCAAAATCTTCTTGATGTTCTTGTTTGCTACTTCAACGGCACCGTTGGCTTTGGGCCGTTAGAGAGTAGAGTTCCTATTCATTATCTTGAATTGTTTGCATATCTCCTCCATCAGAAGACTATTCAAGTTTCCAGCAACATCTGTGATAATAGTTGTAAGGATGCCAAAACTGTAGATAAGATTGGAGTGCACGAAATCTACCACAGCTTTCTTGGTAACATATTTGAAAGTGATGGCTTCAACCCATTTCGTGAAGTAGTCAATGGCAACTAGTATGAACCTGTGCCCATTTGAGGCTTTTGGATCGATCGGCCCAATGACGTCCATGCCCCAAGCAACAAATGGCCAAGGCGACATGGGATGCAGTTCTGTGGGCGGTGCATGAATCAAATCACTGTGTACCTGACACTAATGGCACTTCTAAATAAAGCTGAAATAGTCCTTTTCCATGGTTATCCAGTAATAGCCTGCTCAAAGGATTTTCTTTGCTAAAACATACCCGTTCATATGGGGTCTGCATACTCCTCATTCACTTCAAGCATGATTCTTCTAGCCTCTTCGGTGTTAACACATCTTAGCAAGTTGAGGTTTGGAGTTCTTTTGTACAAGACATCACCACTCAAAAAGAAACCACTCGCGTGCCATCTAATGGTTCTATTTTGGTCCTCACTAGCTTGCTCAGAGTATTCTTGCATTTTTAGAAATCTTTTGATGTCATGGTACCATGTCTGAATATTTGGTTCTGCCTCAGCTGTATTACAATAACCATTCCTTCCCGGATTTAGATTTCCAAGGGATCTATGAGAGCATTGCCTGGGTACGGAAGCATTGAGGTCAAAGTAGCAAGTGCGTCAGCCAATTTGTTATGACAACGAGGGATGTACCTGAACTCTATCGATTTGAATCACTTGCTTAGGTCTTCCATATGCTGCCTGTAAGGGATAAGCTTAACATCTCGGGTTTCCCATTCTCCCTGGGGTTGCCGAATAATCAGATTTGAGTCTTCTATGATTAGAAACTTTTCAACGTCTTTGTCAATTGCCATGTTTATACCCATGATGCAGGCTTCATACTCGGCAGTGTTGTTTGTGCAGAAAAATCGAAGCCGGGTTGTGGCTGGGTAATGCTGACCAGTACATGAGATCAAGATTGCCCCAATTCCCATACCTTTTGCATTTACCGCTCCATCAAAGAACATCTTCCAAGCATTAGTATCCTCGGATATTGCCTCAAGTGAGTTTACCTCTTTATATGGGAAGTAAGTGTTCAAAGGTTGGTATTCATCATCAACCGGGTTTTTAGCCAAATGATCTGCCAACGCTTGGGCTTTCATTGTCGTGCGAGTGACGTAGACTATGTCAAATTTAGTGATCAGGATCTGCCACTTTGCTAACCTTCCCGTGGGCATTGGTTTCTGGAATATGTATTTCAAAGGATCCAACCTGGTTATAAGGTAAGTGATGTAGGCTTGCAGATACTGTCTCTGATTCTGAGCGGCCCAAGTTAAGGCACAACAGGTTCTTTCCAACAGAGTATACTTAGCTTCATAGCTAGTAAACTTCTTGCTCAGATAGTAGATTGCTTGCTCTTTCTTTCCGGTTACATCATGTTGCCCGAGGATACAGCCAAAAGAGTTTTCCAAGACTATCTGGTACAAGAATAGAGGCCTCCCTGGCTCCGGTAGGACCAAGACCGGTGGATTGGATAGATATTCTTTGATCTTATCAAAAGCTTCTTGACATTTATCCGTCCACTTGATTGCCGCATCTTTCTTCAGCAATTTGAATCTGGGCTCACATGTGGATGTCAACTGAGCCCAGATTCAAATTGCTGAAGAAAGATACGGAGGTGGCAAGTCCCGAATAGATTTTATCTTTGTTGGATCTAAATCAATACCTCACCGACTGACTATAAAGCCCAAACATTTGCCCGATGGGACTCCAAACAAACATTTGGCTGGGTTTAGCTTCAAATCATATTTGCGTAACCGCTCAAAAAAATTTCTCAGATCTCTAACGTGGTCATCTTGGGTTTTGGGCTTGATGATTACGTCATCCACATACACCTCTATTTCTTAGTGCATCTTATCATGGAAAATGGCAATCATGGCCCTCATGTAGGTTGCCCCAGCATTCTTTAGACCAAACGGCATGACTCTGTAACAGTATGTACCCCAAGGTGTGGTAAAACCTGTCTTTTCCGCATCTTCTTCATCCATCAACACCTGGTGATATCCTGCGTAACAATCGCCCGAGTGTGTCACCTTGGGGTGCACCGGTATTATTCGTAAAGAAGAAGGATGGCACAATGAGAATGTGCATTGACTACAGACAGTTGAACAAGGTGACAGTAAAGAATAAGTACCCACTACCTCATATTGAGGACTTGTTTGATCAGCTTCAGGGAGCAAGTGTATTCTCTAAGATTGACCTTCGATCGGGTTATCACCAGTTGAAGATTAGGGATTCAGACATTATGAAGACGGCTTTCAGAACGAGATATGGGCACTATGAATTTCTGGTGATGTCTTTCGGGCTGACTAATGCCCCAGCCGCATTCATGCAATTGATGAACAGTGTATTCCGGCCGTATCTGGATTCTTTTGTGGTCGTATTTATTGATGATATCCTGGTGTACTCGCGCAGCCAGGAGGAGCACGCGCAGCACTTGAGGGTGGTATTGCAGAGATTGAGAGAGGAAAAGCTTTATGCGAAGTTTTCTAAGTGTGAGTTTTGGCATAATACTGTGACTTTTTTGGGACATGTAGTGTCCAGCGATGGTATTCAGGTTGACCCATAGAAGGTCGAGGCGTGCAGAATTGGCCCAGACCGTCCTCAGCTACTGAGATCCAGAGTTTCCTCGGTTTGGCAGGTTATTACCGCAGGTTCGTTTGGGGTTTTTCATCTATTGCTTCACCTTTGACGAAGTTGACTCAGAAGAATGCTCCATTTGTGTGGTCTGATGAATGCGAGGAGAGCTTCCAGAAGCTCAAGTCGGCCTTGACCACAGCTCCGGTACTTGTATTGCCATCAGCTTCAGGTTCTTATACGGTGTATTGCGATGCTTCGAGAGTTGGGATCGGTTGTGTATTGATGCAGGAGGGTAGGGTTATTGTATATGCTTCTCGCCAGTTAAAGCCCCAGGAGAAGAACTACCTGTTCATGACTTAGAATTAGCTGCCATTATTCATGCCTTGAAGATTTGGAGGCATTACTTATATGGCGTATCTTGTGACGTATACACAGACCACCGCAGTCTTCAGCACTTGTTTAAGCAGAAGGATCTCAATTTGATGCAGCGGAGATTGCTTGAATTACTCAAGGACTATGACATTACTATCTTGTATCATCCCGGGAAGGCCAATGTAGTGGCCGATGCTTTAAGCTGGAAGACTATTAGTATGGGCAGCTTGGCGTACATTCCAGTTGGGGAGAGGCCCCTTGCAGTTGATGTTCAGGCTCTAGCTAATCAGATGGTGAGGTTGGATATTTCTGAGCCCAGCCGGGTGATGGCTTGTGTGGTATCTCGGTCTTCCTTATATAACCGTATTCGAGAGCGCCAGTATGATGATCAGCATTTGCTTGTCCTGAAGGACAGGGTCCAGCACGATGATGCCAGAGATCGGAGATGATGGTGTGTTGCGGATGCAGGGCCGGATTTGTGTGCCTAATGTAGATGGGCTTCGGGAGTTAATATTAGAGGAGGCCCACA
>MU736657.1:73044-89943 GCA_026770625.1 Nicotiana glauca | reverse complement strand
CTATCTTCTCCGCACGGAGGGTTGCCCTGTCAATCGGAATCTCAGGGATGAAGCTCTTTGAGGCCTTGGCATGAAAATCGTCCTCTGCCAATTCTGATACGAACCTAGAGGCATCGTATGTAGGCTGTTGGGACGTGCCTGCCGATCTCTTTTTCTTCTTACGAGTCATAGTACCTGCAAAGAATTCGGAAGAACCATCAAATATATCCTACCTGTGCTAGTTGGGTGGGTACTCAGACTTCACCACCCGATGGCATCAACCACTTTCCCCATTTATTTCATTCATACATAATGTCAATTCTCCACTAGTAAGGTATTCAAGATTAACAACCTCCACAATGGCCCCACAACTTTCTTACAAAATTTCGGCATACAACACCCCATACTTCCTCAAGTGATTCACATTAAATACAACACCACCATTCACCAAATACAACACCGCCACAACCTAAGATAGGCATAAAATGCTTCAAAATAGTAGAACAAACCCCAAAATTTCGCCCACAAGTGGCCTCCACCAAACTGCACCACAAAAAAATTATTCTAGGCCTCCAAATCATCTAAACAACCCCCAAAATTGAAGCATAATGAAGACCCACCCATTTAAACATTACACAAGTCCACAAGAAGCAATTACAAAGAAAGAAAACATAAAAGAAAGCAAAAATTAAAAACATTAACACAATTCCTACCTAGGGTTTACTTAATGTAAAACAAAACTACATTACATTAATTAAGAAGAAGAAATAGAGAAGGGAGAAGAGAAACTTACTTGATAGAAGAAGGGAAGGGGTGGGTAGTGTTGGGAGGGAGAAGTGGAGAAGATGAGAATGGAGGTTTTGAGTGGGGGGATGATTTGAGAGAGAAAGAGAAGAGAGGAGTGTTGTGGGTTTGGGGGGTGTTTCGATGGGAAATAAGGGTTGGGGTGGGTGAGGGTTGAAATTAATTAGAAAAAAGGGGGGAGGGGTAATTAAAAAAATTAAACATTTCATACCTGGGCCAGTCTGGGTATGCCGCGGTTCCGCCGCGATCGTGGTCGAACCGCGGTAGACAAGATTCAGAGAGGGGTTCCCACCGTGGTTTAACCGCGGTGAACAAAGTTCAGAGGGGTTGTTTTGCTGCGGTTTGACCGCGGTCGCGGTGGAACCGCGGTCTGGGAAATTTTTCTGATTCTGCGCATTTTTTTTATAATTTTAACTAATGTAGTACACTTACAACAATGTCGTGGGTTGCCTCCCACGCAACGCCTGATTTTACGTCGTGGCACGACACAGGATGAGCGCATTTAAGGCTCGCTCGACCTCTGTGGTTCAGTCAGGTGCAGCTCAGACACTTCTTTTTTCTCGCTCATGCCCACATATGGTTTAAATATTTGACCATTGACTCTAAATGTACGAGAGTCCTTCTCTGTGGTAATCTCAACAGCCCCTGAAGGGAAAACTTCAACTACTCGAAATGGTCCAGACCATCGTGACTTTAGCTTACCTGGGAACAAGAGTAGTCTTGAGTTGTAGAGCAATACCATGTCCCCGGGTTTGAAATTTGTCTCAACAATGTTCTGATCGTGCAACCTCTTCGTTTTCTCCTTGTACAACTTTGTGCTCTCGAAAGCAAGATGTCTGAACTCCTCGAGCTCATGCAATTCAGTGATTCTTATTATGCTCGCGGCTTCTATGTTCAAGTTCAGCTGTTTAAATGCCCACCACGCTTTATGTTCAAGTTCCACTGGTAGGTGGTAGGCCTTCCCAAACACCAACTTGTATGGTGAGATATCAATTGGTGTTTTGAAAGCAGTTCTGTAAGCCAAGAGTGCATCATCTAACTTCCTCGCCCAGTCAGTTCTTGTGGCGTTCACCATTTTAGTTAACACACTTTTGATTTCTCTATTGGACACTTCGACCTGTCCACTAGTCTGTGAGTGGTAAGGAGTATCCACCTTATGGCGCACATCATATTTAGCTAGCAACTTTTCAAAGGCTCTGTTGCAAAAGTGAGTGCCCCATCACTGATAATTGCTCGTGGAGTCCCAAAGCGGTTGAATATGTTCTTCTTTAGAAATCCTACCACCACTTTTACATCATTGGTGGGTAATGCAACAGCTTCCACCCATTTGGACACTTAGTCTACAGCAACAAGAATATACTTATTTCCCTAGGAGTTGACGAAGGGACCCATGAAGTCGATCCCCCAGACGTCAAACACTTCCACCTCTTGAATTGGGTTCATGGGCATATCATGGCACCGAGAAATGTTCCCGGTGCGCTGACATTCATTGCAGCCCTTCACATATAAGTGAGCATCTTTAAACACTGTTGGCCAAAAGAATCCAGCCTCTAGCACCTTTGCCGCTGTCCTGACACCTCCAAAGTGTCCACCATACGCCGATGCATGACAAGCCTGCAAAACAGAAAATTGCTCTATCTCGGGGACGCATCTCCGATTCATATTATCAAGGCATATTCTAAACAGATAAGTTTCATCCCAGTAATACTGGCGGCTTTCACGAAAAAATCTTTTCCTTTGGACCGATGAAAGGTCTTGAGGAACTATACCACTAGCCAGGTAATTAGCAAAGTCTGCATACCATGGCGCTTCCTGATAAGTGGTGGCGAGCAGTTGATTGTCTGGAAAAGTTTCCAGAATTTCCTCAACCTCAACTGCCTTTTTAGCTCTCTCAAGTCGTGATAGATGATTAGCGACTTGATTCTCAGTGCCCTTATGATCACGAATTTCAAGATAAAATTCTTGCAATATCAACACCCAACAAATCAGGCGTGGCTTAGATTCTTTCTTATCGATTAAGTACCTGAGAGCTGCATGGTCAGTATATACAATTACCTTGGACCCTATCAGGTAAGATCGGAACTTATCATACGCGAACACCACAGCTAACATCTCCTTCTCAATCACAGTGTAGTTCAACTGGGTGCCACTCAATGTTCTACTAGCATAGTAGATTGGGTGCATCAATTTGTCTTTCCACTGGCCCAGCACTGCCCCGACTGCGTAGTCACTAGCATCACACATTAGTTCAAACGGTTGCTCCCAGTTGGGGGCAACAATGATGGGTGTTGTGACCAGTCTCTTTTTTAACTCCTCAAATGCTACCCTGCAATCATCAGAAAACAAAAATGAGTGATCTTTTTCTAGCAACTTACAGAGAGGGTTGGCAATTTTTGAGAAGTCTTTTATGAACCTCCGGTAAAAACCGGCATGCCCAAGGAAACTTCTGATTTCTTTGACTGAGGTTGGGGGAGGCAGCTTTGCTATTACATCAACTTTCACGCGATCCACCTCTATTCCTTTGCTTGACACCCGGTGCCCCAAGACTATGCCTTCTTGTACCATGAAATGGAACTTTTCCCAGTTCAGAACCAAGTTTGTCTCGATGCACCATTTCAGCACTCGCGTCAGATTTTTCAGGCACTCATCAAATGAATTTCCCACTACTGAGAAGTCATCCATGAACATCTTAATTTTGTCCTCTACCATGTTAGTGAATATGGCCATCATGCACCGTTGGAATGTGGCAGGTGCATTGCATAGGCCAAAGGGAATCCATCTAAAGGCATAAATACCATACGGGCAGGTGAAAGAGGTCTTCTCCTCCCTTTCCCCCGGAGCAATAGAGATCTGATTGTATCCTGAGTATCCTTCCATAAAACAGAAGTGTGACCTCCATCCCAGTCTGTCCAACATCTGATCAATGAAGGGAAGTGGGAAGTGGTCCTTCCGAGTGGCTAGATTCAACTTTCGATAGTCCATACAAATTCTCCAACCTGTGATGGTTCTTGTTGAGATCAATTCATTGTTGTCATTTTTCACAACCATTATGCCACCCTCTTTAGGGACACATTGAACTGGGCTCACCCAGCTACTGTCATATATTGGGAAAATGATTCCTGCATCCATCCATTTTATCACATCCTTCTTCACCACTTCCTTCATATTGGGGTTCAACCTCCTCTGGTGTTCCCTGGATGGTTTATGCCCCTCTTCCAGTAGAATCTTATGTATGCAGTAGGTGGGGCTGATCCCCTTGATGTCTGCCATGGTCCACCCAATGGCAATTTTGCACTCCTTTAGTACCTATAAAAGTTTTTGAATCTGCACATCTAACAAATTAGATGAGATAATAACAGCTAATGTGGAGTCGGGTTCCATAAATTCATACCTGAGGTGGGCTAGTAATGGCTTTAACTCCAGCTTTGGTGGTTCTTCAATGGATGCCTTAGTTGGAGGAGTTTCTCTCTTTTCCAAGTGCAAGGGCTCGAATTCTAGATATCTATCCCAGAACCCTCTACCTTTTAATGCCAACACCCATTCCGCTAGATCCTCACGATTCACTTCATCTAAGTTCATCAAACATGCAGAAAAGGCGTCCTCAATTGTCAACACCTGATCATCAGACTCTATGATTACATCAACGACATCAATAAGAGAGCAATTGGCGAACTCGCTTGGTCGCCTCATAGACTTTTGTACATTGAATGTTATTTCCTCATCATTGACTCTCATCTTGAGCTCCTCAGTCTCACAGTCAATCAGAGCTCTCCCCGTGGCCAAGAATGGTCTTCCTAAGATTATAGGAATCTCTTCATCCACTTTGCAATCCAAGATCACAAAATCTGCAGGGAACACAAATTTCCCCACCTGAATAAGAACATTATCAAGGACACCAAATAGATGCTTCACAGACCTGTCGGCCAGCTGCAACAACATGGATGTGGGTCTAGCTCTCCCAATGCCCAACCTCTTATAGATAGCCATGGGCATAAGATTAATGCTGGCCCCTAAATCACATAGCGCCTTAGCAAAGGCGAAATTCCCAATAGTGCATGGAATTATAAAGCTACCTGGATCAGACAGCTTTTCAGCAATAGGTCTACTCACCACTGCACTACAAGTCTGGGTAAGTTTAACCTGGACAAGTCTTGGAAGTCAAACTTCCGGGACATCAAGTCCTTCATCATTTTTGCGTATCCAGGCATCTTCTTTAAAGCTTCAATCAGTGGAATATTTACCTGGATTTGTTTGAGCATTTCAAAACACTTTTTATACTGCTCCTCCTTTTGATGCTTGGCCAGCCTCTACGAAAAAGGTGAAGAAGGTCTCTTCTTCCCAATAACTTGTGACTTCTCTTTATCAGCTACTATTTCAACTACTGGCTCTTCAACTGGCTCAGCTACTTTCTCGGTCTCCTGCTAAATGTTCTTTTCTTCCTGAGCAGGCTGGACTGTCACCTCTGTCAGTATCGTAGACTCATCCAGCTCAATGGGCACTGGAATGAGTGTCTCAGCCTGTATATTTTCTCGAGCTCTCTTTTGTTCTACATCTAGATCCCTGCCATTACGGTGACTCACCGCCATCAACTGCTTTGGGCCCTGATCTTTTGGATTTATCTGGGTGTCTGCAGGTAATGTCCCCCGAGGATGATTGTTCAGAGACATTGAAATCTGGCCCATTTGAACTTCAATATTTTTATTGCTTCATCATGTGCATCTATTCTTTCATTTATTTTTGCCTTGGACCCTATAAATTGCTGCATCATTGCTTCAAGTCTAGTGAACCAATCTTCTTGCCTCCCCTCATGCTGCTGCTGAGGTAGGGGATACCCTTGCTGCTGATTATGATTGTTGTACCCCTGTAGCCTGGGATAAGGTGCCATATTTTTGGGGGGGGGGGGTCTCATACCTCCCATACTTCCCGTGTTAAACTGCGGCTGCGCCGGCTTATAATGCTGCTGATTTTGCTGACCCCAGTTTTGATTCCCCCTGCCTCTGGCCTCCATAGTTGGACACATAGTTCATGTCTTCAGGGTGCTGATGATGATTATCAAGTTCTGCGTTCCAAGAATTACCAATTGGCTGGCTAAAGCAAGATGTGCACAAACCCCCGTTGGTAGTGTCTACAATATGTACCTGCTATTTCTGCCCTGATTCCTCCACCTTTTTGGTGAGTATGCTTATCTGTGTCAGGAGGGTTGCCATATTTTCAGCCATGGTATTTGAGGGACCAAGAGGTACTGAGTGCACTACTGGAGTGATAGGTGCATTTCTAGTCGTCCACCCCGAATTATGTGCCATATTGTCAAGCAGATTCTAACCTTCTCTCCAGGTTTTGCTCAAGAATGCCCCACCAGCAGAGGCATCTACAATATTCTTCATACTATCTGCCAGTCCCATGTAAAACCGTTGTCCCAACATCTGTTCTGGAACATCGTGGTGGGGACACATTACCAACATTCCTTTAAACCTGGTAATGACGAACGTGGTGAAATTTTTATCTGTGTTGAGGTGTCATTATATCTATTGAATGTACTAATTTTGCTACTGTTATCATCTTCTACAATTCTCCTTTGAAGTAGGATATTATGAGACAGTATATAATAAGCGACTGTCATAGATCGCGGGTTATGGTGGTTTAGTATTAAATCGGTGTTTCTAGTGTCAATGGTGGGAAAGATAAACCTCGAAAAGGTGTAAAGTTAATAGTGTTCAGTTGGTTCAGGTGCTATCGAGATTGTTTTGGATATAAGGCATAAGCGAAGTGGCAAAGAAGAAGGAAAGACATGTGGGAAGTGTCAAGCAGTGGTTATAAGAAGCGAAGGTCGAGTAGTCGACTAAAGGGGTGAGTTTCGCCAAAGTGGGAGAGTGGCAGAGTTGCATATGGGCTTATGGTAGGATGACCACGCATCTTAAGCAGATTTTGGAGTGATTTGGGAATTTTAATTATTGGTGATTTGGTCCTATGGATTAATTTGAAGTATGGACTATGCGGCAGGAGATTTGATATAACAAAAAGGAGCTGCTTGAGATGAAAAAGGTACAACCTAACTTTGAATTTGAAGGATGTTTCCTCCCCTTAAATTGGTGTCCACGAGGGATGAATGGACTTGTATCTAGAGAGTGAGCTCAGACTTAGGATGGGTCATTAATGTCGTAGTGATTGTACCCCGTGCAGTAGTGTTAGGAGATGTGGGCACATAAATTCCACAGGTGGGTTATCTCTAGTGAGCAGATCGACGGTCGCATGGTTGGTGAATCTTCTGCAAAGAATTCTATCGGTTATACAACAAAGAGAGCGGTCATGCGAATGTGGTTGATGATTCGAAGCATAAAAAATGTGTTTTACAGAAAAGATTTCGAGAATGTTGGCAGTTGATGGCAGAAGGTTATGCCAATATGAGATAAAGAATCCCGGTGAATTCCAGAGTTGTGTAATAGTGGCTTCAGGCTAAGTGGGAGATTCCCACTGCCTATGGTTGAGTTGCATGGTTAACTACTTGTGAGATTTCTGGCTATTAGCATATTGATGGGATAATTCAGCAACGGGAAAAGAATACAAGTGATAATTTGAGTAAAGGGATTGTTAAAGGTGTGTAGGGATTGGCCTTATTGGCTCATGCTCAGACTTGGGGAAGGACTCGAGATTTATGCCTTGTATTAGTGCGGGTTTCAGGCGAAGTGATTTTGCTAGATGTTTCATCGAGGGAGGTATAAAATGGTTTGTGGGATTTGAAAAAGCATGATCTTTTGATTCACTGTTACTCGGGATGAGTGCGGATAGAGTGTTTTATGTGTAGAATCGAGTTATTAATTCTAAGGAAATCAAGGATAAATTGGAAGAAGATAGACTGGTTAGCCATAGTTGAATTGGCATATTGGTGGTAGTAATCAGTTCCTTCAGCAAATTATGCAAGTTATTTGTGGCGGTGCGAGCGAGGCCTGTCGGCCGCCGTGATTGATGTTATTTAAGTGTATTCGCTGCTATGGCTCTCTTAAAGTGAGTTAAGTGAAAGGTTTTTATACGAGGAAGCGTTAATCTATTGATGGTCTGGTGTTACGATGGGAATCGTGTTCTATCAAATATTAGCATGTTGTGTGCAGTGAGCGATATGGAATTTGAAGTAAGGATCAAGGTTGCTGTTCAGTGGTAACAAGTGTCACCAGCTCAAATGAGCAGGGAAGTAGTTTCGATGTTTGAAGTAAGTTAGTATTGCCTTCAACGTCACCTGAGATCGGTGTTTTGTGAAAAAGGCTTTGCATCCTGGTTAAGGGTTCTTGATCGCTTTTTAGCATTAGTTCAACTGGTGGTTTTGATGCACAGACCTGTCATCTGTTGCGAAAGGTTGTGGGAGCGTGCCCCATGGGAATGTTGTATAAGTGTGACAGGTAGTCACTTCATTGGTGGAAGAGTTAAACCAAGTATGAAGATTGTGGTGATATTGTTGATTTGGGAATTGATGCCTGAAGGGCACTTGAATTATTGAGTTATGGACCGTAGATGATTTCAAATGTGAATATGGGCTCTATATCAGGCTAGATTTGTTCATTTCACTAATGCGCTCCTTATGGAAGAGCAGTGAGGGTGTTATTTCGTCGCCAGTTATTTCATGTAATGATATATTGCGTCGTATGAGTTGTGAGATGACTCGGCGAATATCTTATGTGTTGAGCGTAGTGATGATGTTATATGAGCAGGATGACTCTTAAGTTCAGATCGTATATTTCACCTCAGTTTTCCTTGAAGTTTGTAGCCTATGGCACTATATGTCTCCCTAGGGATGGTATTATGCACTTAGCATGCTTGTGACCGATATTCGGTATTTTTTTATAATGAGCAATTTAGCTCGATGTATATCTCCTTATGTGAATTTATGTGTAGATCGGTTGGCACGCTGCCATATGTATGTTATTTGGATCGGGTTGCACGCCGCAACAGTGTGATGCTGAATACAATTTTCTATATACCATTTTTGTATGCCTTAGCTTCCTATTTTCTAAGGGAAGTCCATATTAGTGTATGAGTTGAGTAGTTCCTTCCAGAGTTCGTTTTTCTTTTGTCACATTTGAGTTCATAACCTATTGGCATGGGGTGGCATCATATGAGACTTTTGATCATGTTCGGGGTGGCACATTGCCTGAGCGGTTCGTACTGGGTGGGACAAGATCATTGGATTAGTATCAGTGCAATCTGACTATATGAAGTATATTAAGGAGCTATGACAATTATTTGGTTTAGAATGAGGTGATGGTTCTTGTTAGGAGTATAGACACAATGATTTGTTGATGCAGTTGGTTATGAATTTCTACACATCTCTTCCGTCGTGTCATATTGTAAGAGTTAGAGCAAGTCCTATATAGGTCATGAGGTGCAGTGGGAGCATCAGATTCGTGGAATTTTGATTAATTTGATCAAAGAATGTTATTGTGGTCATGTGAGTAAACTGGTGCAAGTTGTGAATTCAACTAAAGGTATGCAGTCATGTTTTAGTGCTGCTGGTAATTATTGATACGGTGAGCGTATGTTAGAACAAGCATGGCAGAGAATTCCGGATATAGGAATTTGGCTCTAAGGCTTATTTGCTTAAGTGAAAATAGATATCTTCAAATTGATCAAACTAGGGTACTCAGCTGAGTTGTGGTAGCACGGGTAAGTGCTCGAGGTGTTAAACAGTGATTTCTAACAACCCCAACACAGTTCTTAGCACGTTGGAGGACGAACATATGTTTAAGTGGGAGAGAATGTAATGACCTGACCGGTCGTTTTAAGCTTTAGCGCATTCTTTGGTGGTTTGAGGCCCTGAGCAGCTTCAATTCAGGTATTATGACTTGTACGTCAGGTCAGAATTGAAATTCGGGAAGTTCGAAGTTGATTTGGAAAGGGAATTCTCCTTTTGGAAGCTTCATGTTGAAAGAATTAGCTAAGATTGGGTTTTTGAGTAAACGACCTCGGAATCAGGATTTGAAGGTTCTAGCAGGTTCATATGATGATTTTGGACTTAGATGTATGCCTGGATCGGGTTTTAGATGACCCGAAGCATTTTGGTGCATATTGTGGAAGTTAGTATTTTGGGTTGAAGTGTATTTTAGTGTTATCATTGTCCATTTAGGATTCTGAGTCTCGGAATATCTCTGTATGGTGATCCTGGTATTGGGAGCGCGATCAGAAGCGAATTCAGAGGTTCGCAGGTCATTTTGGAGTCATTTAGCTAAAGATAGAAATTTAAAGGTTTTTGAGAAGTTTGACCGGAAGTGAAATTTTTTATATCGGGGTCGGAATCCAATTTCGAAAGTTGGAGTAGGTCCTTAATGTCGGATGTGACTTGTATGCAAAATTATAAGTCAATCGAATGTGATTTGATAGGTTTAAACACCGAAAGTAGAAGTTTGAAATTCTAAAAGTTCATGAAGCTTGGATTGGAGGTCGATTCATGATTTTAGCATTATTTGATATGATTTGAGGCCTCGAGCAAGTTCATAGTGTGTTTTGGGACTGGTTGGCATGATTGGTTGGGGTCCCTGGGGCCTCGGGTGGATTCTGGATGGTCAATGGATCGAATTTGGAGTTTAAAAAGGAGCTGAAGTTGCTGGATGCTGGTGTAACCACACCGGCGGGACTAGGGTTGCAGGTGCGGAGCAGCAAAAATGGCCCTGTGGTCGCAAATGCGGTATTGCCAGGGGAGAGCCGAGACCGCAAATGCGGTCATCTCGCCGCAGAAGCGAGATCGCATCTGCGAAGGAGAGGACACAGAAGCGGAATAGGCTAGTAGCCCTGGATCTGCAAAAGCAGCGTTTGGTCTGCACCTGCAGAACCGCTAAAGCGGTCAAGAGACCGCAGGTGCGGAAAGTGCTGGAGGCATTGAGTGTTTTCAAAATCGGGATTTGGCCACTTCCTCTCATTTTTCTCTTGGCTTGGGCGATTTTTGTAGGGTTTCAGGGGGGGGGGGGGGTTCATCATCAATGATAAAGTAAGCTATCCCCACTTATCTTGAGTTAAATACATTGATTATGTACGGATTTGAACATGAAATTGGTAGAAACTTGGGGTTTGAGGGAAAACCTAGAAAATTTACATTTTTTGAATTAGACCACATTTTTTGGGTATGAAATTGAGAGTAAATTATATATTTGAGTTCGTGAGTCTATGGGTAAACTTATTCTTCAAAAAATCTTTGAATCGGGGCACGTGGCCTCGAGGGCATTTTTGTTAACTTTTCGATCGGGGTTAGAAATTGTCATAAATTGGATTGTAATGATTAATTGAGCATATATTAATGAATTTGCATAATTATTGGCTAGCTTTGGAGCATTTATCACTGATTCGAGTCTTCGAAAGGGCGTGGAATGCCAGCTATGGATTTTTGGAGTAATGTGAGTCTCCTTTCTAACCTTGTAAGAGGGAATTGTCCCTATAGATGAGTTAATTGGTTATATGTTCCTATTTGCCATAATATTTTTGCCATGCAATCCTTTCCTGAACAACACCTACTTATTTCTCGTTCCTAAAATTCCTAAAGCTAACAACCTAACAAAAATTTTGACCCATAAGCTTATGTAATATTATTTACAAAATTATTACTAAGATTATTTCTAATTGTATCAAGATTTTTCTAGATAATATCATTAGTCCCTTCCGAGCCATCTTTTCAAAAATAAAAAAGGCTTGTGAAAATGCTATCATCATTCAGGAAATCCTTTCTAAATTTAATCACTTTAACGGTTTCAAAGCTTTTATGATCCTCAAAATTGATTTAGAAAAAGCTTTTGATCGACTTTAGTGGCTTTTCATTTATCGAACCCTTAGACATTTCAGGTTCCCCCACTAAGATTACAAAGTTGATCATGGCCTGTATTACTACAAGTAACATCTCTATCCTAGTAAATGGATCCAAGGGTGACTTTTTTAGTCCTAGCAGAGGTATAAAGAAGGGAGATCCTATGTCTCTGTATATCTTTATACTATGCATGAAAATGTTGTAAAGATACATTAGTCATCAAGTAGATATTAGGAATTGAAACCCTATATGCCTCAATAATAGAACTTCTTTTTCCATATTTCTTTGCAGATGACCTCACCCTTATGGCTAAAGTCAATAATACCTCATGCACCACTATCCTTAGTTGTCTCAATATGTTCTGTGACTTATCAAGTCATAAGATAAATTATTCCAAATCTAAAATTATTTTCTCAAAACAATTGTCTGAACGACACTGCCAAGCATATTTCTAAATTGTTTAATATGAGAATCACTGATAACTTTGGTAAATATCTTGGCTTTCCTTGCGACAGAATCCAAAAGCCAAAGATTATCAATTCATTCTTGATAATATGCACAACAGATTATCCAACTGGAAATCAAACTTTTTAAGTATGCTGGTAGAGCTGCTCTTGTCTCCTCGACTATCAATACTATTCTCAATCATGCCATGAAATAAACTCTTCTCCCACAAAGAATTTTGAATGTTATTTATCAAATCCAAAGGGATTGTATATGGGGTAGCATTGAAAGCAAAAAGAAACTCCACTTGCTTAGATGGAAAGTAGTTACTAGTAGTAAATCCAATGGGGGTCTAGGAATCAAGAAGGCTAAGTAAAAAAAAATTGTCCCTCCTTACAGATCTTACATGGAGACTACTAAACTATTCTCATTCTCCTTTGTCCAAGCTCCTTGTTGCGAATCATGCTACGAAGGCCGGGGAAGCTAACACTTCTTTATTTGGAGTGTTGTCTTAAAAGGCTGGTACTATTGTAACAAAGATATCCTTTGGACTATCAATGAAAGGTCTGTTATTGACATTTGGAATTCCATATGGATTCGTAACACTCCCTACCTAAGAAATTTCCATTCAAGGGCCTCTCAACAAAAGTGATTACAATCTAAAAATTTGAAATCTAAGGAAAAAGAGTTTATAGAATTTTTCTAAATTGTCTTTTGACCTCCCAGTTGTATTACTGATAACATTGTGACCTTAAATCTCCCCCAATATGATACTACTCCTGACAATCATATTTGGTCACTTAGTAGCAATGACAGGTTTACTATAGAATCATGTTACACTCTCATTGATGGTCATGAGGAAACTGAGTAGGATTTCACTTGGATTTTCCATCTCAACTGTCCTGACAAGATAAAATTTCTCATGGGGAGGTGTTTTCACTATAAACTACCATGTAGATCTTATCTTAGGCGTATTGGTATGAATATTGGTGCTACTTTTCCAACGTGTAGGATTGAGGATGAGACCATGATCACTCTAAACTATGCCTTATAAAACGTAGTAAGTAGTCATTACAAATATAATCTGGTTTACAAGTCCGGAGCCGAATCCCAGAGAGAACTAAGGCTTAGCTACAACTGTTCAATATTGCTAAGAAACACAAGTCCAAAAAAATTCCTAGTTATAAATATTATAACATTTATTTATAACTAATTAACTAACATATAGTATTAGAAAGAAGTAAAATTACCAACTAAGGAGACCAAGGGTTAGAGAAAAGATTAAGGAGGTCTAGAGTTATAATTTCTCCAATTGTTGGAATCATTCTCGCTACGTCTTCTATAATTTTGCCTAAGTATTCTCTCCCGATTTTGAGTACTTTGAGTGTCGTAGCTTTCTCTGTAGCAACTACCACAATTTACTAGACGTATTCTCTCGAACTACGCTAGCTAGAACTAATTTATTGCTCACTACAATTGTACCACGATTTCATTATTCCTAATCTTACCTTTAAACCCTCCGTATTGATCTCTCGAATACGTTAGGAGTGGTGTTGTTCAACAACTACCTAAATGTATACTCTCTCTCTCAAGCAATATACATTAAATAGGCACGGTCAATTAATGGTTATTCAATCAACAACAGTAAATACAAAGTTGAACAAGTAGAGAAATTAGCTATTTATAATATAGTATGCAAAGTTAAAATACTAGAATTTATAACCAATAATGGAAATAGAGGAAGAAAGAGGGAAAAACATGACGTTGAATCATTTTCCTTGCTCTTATGGTGTTCTTGCCTCCCCAAGCTCTTCTCTCAACCAGAGGAGTGGCTTCTTGCCTCCCTACAGTGTTCTCTCCCATAGGAGCAAGCTTTCCCCCAAAGTAGGTTTAGAATCTTTTATGTGTGTTTGGGGGTTTTAAGCAAAAATAACTTGATCCTAGCGAAATAGGAGAGGTTTCTGGTAACCAGCGCCCTAGGTAGCGTGGGGCGCTAGCCCTGGCGCTGGAATTCTTTAGATTCTGAAAATAGGGTGGCATAGAGTATACCAAAATTTCACCTCACACAATGCACATAACTCAATCAGGACAGCTCGGACTCGATCCTCAAGTTAAAGCAACTAAAACAGTCATTTTAAAATTGAATCACTCAGGGATTAATCACAAGAGTCGAAAGATGAGCCTCTGTCAAAATAAAGACACATATATTTTCAAGGCATATAATTACAATGATCATGAAGAAAATACTCAGTTCAAATGCTCCAGCTCTAATCCGATATAAAATATGTCAAAAATCATAGATACTCAAACTCTCCACATTCCATTATCAGTTCAAAAAGAAAAAATGATTTTTTTCTATGTTTTTTTTACTTTAAACTCTCAAGAAAACTGTCTAAGAAATCCATCGTCGAGTAAAGTTCAATACTTTTTGAAAATTCTACCTGCAAGGAAAAAAAATACTACCCGATTCAAAAGTCATATTTTGGAAAAGAACCGTGGCCATAAGAAAAATCAAGAGGAATTATTTCTACCTAATTAATTTTTTTAATACATATGAAATAACACAACTAAACCAGCATAGGAATCCACCCATACAATCACTTCATCCTACACTTAAAATTATTCATTGTTAAAAATATATACCCATAAATACAAGGGGATAAAAGAAACTCCCTGGTAGGCCACATGCCGAATCATTAGCAATTCATGGGGTACTCATACTTCTCCGAGACTTGGTTCTTTGTGCGGGTACCCTACACTTATTTCTAACTATCTGATTTTCTTTTTCTTCCTTCCACTAGCTTTGTTTTCCATGCTCCTACAAAATAAAATTAAAAACTACACTACAAAAACAACATAATTAAAAAAATGTAAACAAAAAAAAATAGTAAAGTAGGATTGTCTACCAACAAGCGCCTAATTTAACGTCGTAACACGATGTGAATCACTTTTTGCCTCCACCTCGATATTATGAATTGAACCTTAAGTTTTAATTTAAGGTTTTTACTATGATCTATGAGTGGTGGAACAAATCTATATGGCCCAAGAGAATAATATGGTATTCTGCACTTCTTGGCCTTTAGATGAGGTGTGTACTCCTGACTTTCTGGCAAGAAGAATTTCAGACTGTAGACAGCTTGTTTCTCACTCCTTGACCCCTCAATTAGCTCGGATGACTCTATTTCCATATCCTCATTCAAACATAATGTGAAAAAATACTTGGAGTGAAGACCAATGCACTCAAATACATAAACTTCAGGAGTGTCAACATCCTCAACGCCATTGACACTAGAGTCAACTAAATATGTATCCTCAATGTACTTGCTGGACTCTAGTATCACTTCTACAACATCGACATCCTCAAATTCTAGCTGGATGGGTTGTCGGTGTTCTTGTCTTACCTCTTCCATTTGCACCTTAATTTTAGCATCTAATTCACGGTCTTTTTGGCTACTATCCATAATATTAGCTTGTTTAGCATTAAATGCTTCCACTAGTTGACTCATTTGAGCCTCCAAGTTGCATATAGTAGCCTCTTGCCTTTGTATATGCAGTTGTTTCTCATTATTTTGTTCCACAAGGCACCTTAAGATATCTTTGATCTCTTAGGTCATCATCCCTAGATTCTTCGTTCCTGTTAATTTCACAAGAAAAAGTAGAACCATCATAGTAAGGGGTTGGGGAGGATAAAAAAATATAAGCACAACCATGAAAGTGACCATCTTGACCACCACGCATTCTACATATAAAATTGAGTTGGTGCACATAACTCGTTATTGGCAACATTTTGATAATTTTGCCATGGATGAAATCCTTCACAATAAGAATTACAGACACCTAAACTCTCATAATTCTAAGATGTCATGTTTCTTAAATCAAGAATAAAAACAAAATAAAATAAGAGTTCAAATTTGAAACTAGCATTATTTATAGCTACAACTACATCGTCAGTTCCTAGGCAATGGTGCCAAAATTTGATTATGCCAGTTATGCCTTATAAAAAGGAGTAACCGGTCGTTGCAAATATAATCTGATTTAAGTCTGAAGTCGAATCCCATAGAAAACTAAGGATTAGCTACATTTTTTCAATATTTCTAAGAAATACAAGTCCAAACAATTTCCTAGTTATAAAGATTATAATGTTTATTTCTAACTAATTAACTAAAAAATACTAGAAAGTAGTAAAATTATCAACTAAGGAGACTAAGGGCTGGATAAAATATTAAAGAGGTGTAGAGTTATAATTTTCTCGAATTGTCAAAATCCTTCTCGTTACGTCTTCTATAGTTTCGCCTGAGTATTCTCTCCTGATCGTGTGTTCTTTGATTGTCATAGGTCTCTCTCGATCAACTATCATAATTTACTAGACGTATTCTCTCGAACTACGCGCACTAGCACTAATTCATCATCACTACAATCGCACCAAGGTTTCATTATCTTTAATTCTTTTTTTAAACCCTCCGTATTGATCTCTCAAATACGTTAGACGTAGTTTTGTTCAACAAATACCTAAATGTATACTCTCTCGAGAGCAATATACATTAAATAGGCACAGTCAATTAATAGCCATTCAATATAAAATAACAAACACATAGTTGAACAAGTAGAGAAATTCAATGACTCAATTATACGAGAACATAACAAGAATTTATCCTACAACAGGTTCCATCAAAAACTAGGTATCAAATTATTTATTCATAATAGTATGCAATGCTACAATACTAGAATTCATAACCAATAACGAAAATAAAGCAAGAAAGAGGGAAAAACATGAAATTGCATTCTTCTCCTTACCCTTATGGTGTTCTTGCCTCTCCAAACTCTTCTCTCTCCTAGAGGAGTGGCTTCTTGCCTCCCAAAAGTGTTCTCTCCCATAGGAGTGGCGGCCTTTCCCC
>MU736657.1:14615-46839 GCA_026770625.1 Nicotiana glauca | reverse complement strand
ATATATATATATATATATATATATATATATATATATATATATTTCTTTTTCACTCACTCCATACAATAAAGTTCATCGTTTAGTGACCTTTAATTTCAACTTTAGTACACCAATGGGCCCTTCCATGTTTCCACTCAAAAGCTACTCCCCAATTCCTAACCTGACTTCTTTTAGCGACTAAGTGCCTTAGGAGGTAAAAGGTTCAATCAATATCAAATTAAGAATAAAATAGGGGTATGACTTGTAATGTGGGTGCCAAAAGAAAGGTCTATAGGCTCAAAGGGGATAGAAACGGAAAATTTTATTATTATTTGCCAAGCACATCTATGATCAAGAAAGAAAATGCCTACGTCATCTCCTAAATTAGCACAACTTACAATTTCTCTTCAATTAACACACGGGGCAAGTTCTGGACTACACAGGATAGCATAGAAAATCACGAATCCACACACACACGTTGCACATGACTCAATCAAGACGGTTTTATTCAACTCTCAAGTCAAGCAAGCACAATTAAATGAGAATTTAAGCAACATTTCACTATGCAGCATACATGTCAAACAACTGAGAAAAGGCGTCACAAAATAGTCTATTTACTTTACTTAGGCTTCACAATTCAAACCAAATACACGAGAAAATAGAATGTATGTCATAGCCTAATGTGCCAGCATCAAGCATGTCAATGAGTATCTCAGAACGACTCAGTTTCTTTCTACACTACTCCTAAAAAGAAATTAAAGTGTCCGGTTCGAGTTACATCCTTGGAAAAGAACCGGCGCCCTAAGAAAAATCAAGGAATACTACCTAGCTATTCTAAAAAATACAAAAAATAAATAAATAAATAAAATAAACCAAAAATCTTTTTGGTTGTTTTAAATTGGACTTTTATCCCTCAAGAAAATTATCTAAAAGATCCGTCATCGGGAAAAGTCCGAGCTTTTTCAATTTTTTTCTTTTTGTATTTTTATGCCTTTTTTTCATTTAAAGAAACTAATACTAAACTAGACTGAATACACTAGAACTACTGGAAGAAACAACACAAAACAAGTTAATACAAAATATACAACTACCAGAACATGTAGTGTTCCTCCCACCCCACACTTGAACTATGCATAGTCCTCGATGCGAGTAAAAAAGAAAACGGAGTAGGGTGAAAAGAAAAACTCCCTGTCAATCAAAGTCCACTCCCCCAGTAGTGTTGGAGTCATCATCATCCGGTCTGAGCCTTTGGTAGAGTTGATGTCCTCAGAAAAGTGAATGGGGCTGCCAGGTGCAATCCCCAATATCTCCTTGGACGCACCAGACAAGTCATCGCGCAAATGCGTGCGCTCCGCGTCTGTAATGCCAGCCCTTCTTATGAGTAGGTTCAACGAGTTATAAATGTACCTATTGAAGTTTTCCTCTCACTCCATCCGAGCAGGGGGTGAGTTTGGATGATGTCTCTACCACAGATGTGATGTCCATAAGCCCAGCTAGAGCCTCCACCACCTCATCATGTCCGGGATACTCCCGCACTCCTCGAGATATCATATACTGGGTAAGTAACTTGCCAAAGAACAACCGCCGAATCTATAGCCTAATTCTCGTGTGCTCCATCTCATTGAGTATGATCTCAGCTACATTAATTGGACAGCCGGTCATCAGGGAGAAGATGAGACTCTAGCTCGAGCGCAGTCACTGTTGTGCTCCACCGGCATTAGTCTCGCCTGCACAAAATTCTGCCACACTTTGGCAGCTGTGTTGAAGTCTGAGCATACCATAGAGAGGTGATTGTTTCCCTGCTTCCGTATCCACTTAGCATTGGAATCTATGCCACAAAGAGTGTGACATATGCGCTTATACTTCGGCCTTCAAAACAAGCGTTGGAGTTTCCTTGGGTCGGCATTCTCAACCCTCAAATATTCACACAAATACTTACTGCCCATCAGGATATCTTTTCCTCTTACACGTGAAGTGCACTGTTTGTAATTCCAGTTAGCATATAGCTCTCGAATCATGCTCAGGTTGGTATGCCTCAGGTGTTCCAAGAACTTGTTCATCTTTAGAGTTTGCAGCATGTCATGTATCTACAAGAATTTCCTTTTTAAGGTTGCGGTATTAATCCCCATCTCAGAAATGTACAGCCCAGATGGCAAGAAGTCCCTGTGCCATGCAATAGACTCATCATCGACCAAATCCAAATGAGGCCTTGGCCTCATTGGCACAGGCTGAGATCCTTTAGCGACCTGCTTGCCTTTCGGCTGCCGTGAAGAGATTTCACCTTGCTTGCGCATTTTGGGCACGGGAGAAGTGGTGGAGGACCTTCCAATGCATTTGCCTTTGCTAGCGCTATCATGAGCCATAGTATCCTGCAACATAATGAAACATGAATGTGAGAATGGTTCAACAATAAGGTAAGTAAACGGCATATGGTATTCACCTTCCACAATTACTAGACTATACCAAATTAGGCTAACTCACAAGATTCTACAACATACAACATATAAGATCAATGGTGTAAGAACATGTTTTTCATCAAAGCCAAAACCCCTAGCATGTAAAAGTATCCCTACACACCCCATACTTAGCCCAAATGCATACACATTTTTATCCGGTTACTCAAACTTCACCGGGCACCAAACCTCCTCTTTCAAGCATTTAAACAAACACAATGTGGGCATGAAGTGTGTTCTTATAATTCAACAATGGTGGAACATGGTGGTCCTCCTAATTTTTAACGAAGTAGAGGGAATTCTAGTTTACTACTCCGTATACACATCAAACAAACAATTTTTTACCAAAACAAATCACCCACCATAAAAATTTCATAAGAACTACATGGGAAAAACTGTGGGGAATTAAAGCTCTTGGGAATGGGATTATTTTTTATCTACTAGTTAAAACACACAATAAATAGATGAGAAGAATAAGAAATACCTAGAAAAGGAGTGCAAGAGAGAAGGAGAAATTTTTGAAGGAAATTTTCGTGAGGTTTTTAAGGAGAGGAAGCGGGCATAGCAGTAGCATTTTTGGTGTAGTTGTACTTCTTCAGGTTTTTAAAAATTTGGGTTTTTTGTGTTTGGATGGGTTTGGTAAGGGATATGGGTATTAGTATTAGTGTAAGTGGGTATTTGGGTGGGTTAAATGGATATGGGTTAATAATCAAATAAATAACGAGAAAAAAAATTATACTTACCTGACCCCCCAGCTGGGTGCCTGGTGCTGGGGATTAATTTGCCACTGGTTTTGGCACCCCAGGCAGCCCTGGGCGCTGTTCATGTTAATTTTTTTTATACATTCCGATCCCCCGAGCCTTATATATACCCAATTTACACGTCCTACACCATTACATCTAAAATTTCTAGACCTATAAAGAAAATGCAATACTCTACCTATTCTAAAAGAAAAATTAAGAAGTTAAACTAGGAAAGCAATAAAAATTGGATTGCCTCTCATCGAGCGCGTGATTTAACGTCGCAGCACGACTCAACACATTTTTTTAAGCATCTGCCAAGTCCACTGAGGTCTTGTGACGTGCAATGTCACCACCCCAATAGTATTTTATCCTCTGGCCATTTACCAAGAAGGTACTACTTGAGATCATATCTCGCAATTACTCAGCTCCATGAGGCCTCATGCTTACCACAACAAAAGGACCTGCTCAACGATACTTAAGCTTTCCGGGGAAAAGCTTCAACCTTGAATTGAACAAAATAACTTCTTGCCCCGGCTCAAACTCTCGATGTTCGATGTGCTTATCATGCTACCTCTTAGTCCTTTCTTCATAAAATTTGGCATTTTCATATGCGTGCAATCGAAACTCATCAAGCTCGTTGAGTTGCAGCAACCTCTTCTCACCAGCTAATAGCCTGTTTGGCCAAGCTGGAGAATTCAGCTTATTTTGAGAAGTGTTTTTTTCAAAAGTGCTTTTAAAAAAAGTACTTTTGGAGAGAAGCAGCTTGTGTTTGGCTAATCAGTCTGAAAAACACTTTTGAGAAATAATTTGTGTTTGGTCAAGCTTTTTAGAAAGTGCTTTTAAGTGTCAAATTATGAATAAGGACATGAATAGATTTACTTAATAATTAATATTATAAGTAAATAAATAATCTCAAAATTTTGCTATTATATGCAATAATTAAAAAAATTATTTTATTTAAGTAAAATATGAAAATAAAATTAAAAAGTACTTAATTCTTTTAATATAAGTTAAATATATTAAAATTCCTTCAACAATTATAAAAGGCATTCACCCCTAAAGTCACTATATATTATAAAGTTTTCCTAAAAATAAAAAAAAATATTTATAAATTAATATCCTAAGTATTAGGTTTAAGGGTTATTTTGGTATATACTATATTTTGTTAGGGGTATTTTAGGTAAGAAGAAAAGTCAAAACTGCTTCTGCTTCTGCTTTTGGAAAGAAGCTACTTTTTTCTGCTTCTCTGAAACTGCTTCTGCTTCTTCCCAAAAGCACTTTTTTCCCCCAAATAAGCTTGGCCAAACACCTCAAATTAGTTAAAAAAAGTGCTTTTTGAAAAAAAAAACACTTCTGGCCTCCCAAGAAGCTTGGCCAAACAGGCTATAAGTCCATATCCATATTCAGCTTTTTAATTTCCCAATAGGCCTTGTTTTCAAGCTCGACGGGCAAGTGAAATGCCTTCCTATAAACTAATTTATACAGAGAAGTACCTATGGGAGTCTTGTATGAAGTTAGATATGCCCATAATGCGTCGTCTAGCTTCCCGGCTCAGTACTTTCTATTTCTACTTACTGTTTTCTCCAGAATCTGCTTTACCTCTCTGTTTGAGACTTCCACTTGACAACTCATTTGGGGGTGATAGGTACTGCAAACCTTCTGCTTAACTCCATATTTTGCAAGAATATTATTCAGCAATTTGTTGCAAAAGTGAGTTCCTCTATCGCTTGTCAACACTCTAGGAGTACCAAAGCGTGTGAAGATGTGCTTCTTTACAAAGCTCATCACTACCTTTGTGTCATCAGTCGGAAAAGAAACGGCCTCCGCCCATTTAGACACATAATTGACTGCAACCAAAATGTATCTGTGACCATTAGAGTATGGAAATGGCCCCATGAGATCAATTCCCCACACATCAAACAGCTATACTGCCAAAATATTTTGCAACGGCATCTCGTTCCTCTTTGTGAATGTACCTGTTCTTTGACACCTGTCAAAATTTTTAACAAAAGCATGTGCATCCTTAAACAATTTTGAGCAATAAAAACCTGATTGTAAAACCTTTAGTATTGTTCTGTCTCCATCATGATGACCTCCATAAAGATAAGCATGACAATCATGCAATATTGCATTCATCTCCTCCTCTGGGACACACCTTCTTACCAATTGATGTGCACATTGCTTGTATAGAAAAGGCCCGTCCCGCGTGTAAAATCTCAAGTCATGTAAAAATATTATTCTTTGATTAGCTGTAAATTCTAATGGAGTCACTCCACTTGCAATAAAATTCACATAATCAGCATACCACGGGGTTTCATCCAACGTGATGGCTAGTAAGTGTTCATCAGGAAATATTTCTTTGATTGATCCCCCTTCAGTTACATGGCCTCTGTTTTCCAACCTAGACAAGTGATCTACAACCTGATTCTCCATCCCTTTTCGATCTCGAATCTCTAAATCAAACTCCTTCAAAAGAAGAACCCATCAGATTAATCTTGGCTTGGCATCTTTATTTGCAAATAAATACCTGATAGCTGAGTGATCTGTGTAAACTATGAGTTTGGTTCCCACTAGATAGGACCTGAATTTATCAAATACCCATACTACTGCAAGCAACTCTTTTTCAGTAACGGTGTAATTCATTTGTGTTGGGTTTAGTGTTCTGCTCGCATAATGAATGGAGTAAAAGATTTTCTCTTTCCTCTGCCCCAAAATAGCTCCAATGGCTATGTCACTCACGTCACATATCAACTCGAATGGAAGTTCCCAATCCGGAGCAATAATAATTGGTGTAGTAACTAATATTCTTTTCAACTCATCAAATGCTTTCAGACATGTATCATCAAACTTGAAGGATGTATCTTTCTCAAGAAGCCTGCACAAAGGAGATGAAATTTTTGAAAAATCTTTAATGAAACGACGATAAAAACCTGCATGGCCCAAGAAACTGTGAATGCCTCTAACTGATGTCGGCGGAGGTAATTTTTCAATTGCTTCCACCTTTGCTTTATCTACCTGTAATCCATTCTTGGACACTTTGTGCCCTAAGACAATACTTTCTCTTACCATGAAATGAAATTTTTCTTAATTCAGTACCAAATTTGTTTTTTCAGACCTAGCAAGTACCTTGTCAAGATTCATTAAACATTCATCAAAAGAACATCCAAATATAGAGAAATCATCCATAAATACTTCCACAAATATTTCAACCATATCAGTAAAAATAGCCATCATACACCTTTGAAAAGTTGCAGGTGCATTATAGAGACCAAATGGCATTCTTTTAAATGCATATGTCCCATAGGGACATGTAAATATGGTCTTCTCCTGGTCCTCTGGAGCTATAACAATCTGATTATATCCCGAATATCCATCCAAAAACAGTAATATTCCTGTCCAGCTAATCTATCAAGCATTTGCTCAATAAAGGGGAGAGGAAAATGGTCTTTTTGGGTGGTATATTTAATTTTCTATAATCTATGCAAATCCTCCACCAAGTAACAGTTCAAATGGGAATTAGATCATTGTTTTCGTTTTTCACTATAGTCATTCCCCCCTTCTTTGGAACACATTGGACTGGACTTACCCATTTACTGTTAGAGATTGGAAATACAATACCTGGATCAAGCCATTTAATAACTTCTTTTCTTACCACCTCTTTCATGTTTGGATTTAGGCGGCATTGTTATTCTATGCTCGGCTTGTGTCCTTCCTCCATAAGAATTTTATGCAAGCAAATAGCTGGACTAATACTTTTTATGTCAGACATTGTCCACCCAATTGCTCTTTTATGCTCACGTAGTACTCTCAACAATTTTTCTTCCTGCAATTTAGATAATAGGTAATGTATCAGAAGTACCCAAATAAGAATAATGAAGGTGAGAAGGTAAAGGCTTTAGTTCTAATTTTGGAGCTAATTCAATTGATGGCTTCGGATGAGGGCCATTTGGCCTGTTCAAAGGTTCAAAGGGATTTAATCCTTTGAGATATTCACATGATTCATTCAAAATATGCTTCAACCTCATCATTAATCTCCGAACTATCAAACAACACAATTGCCTTCTCTAAAGAATCCTTCAAATAAGTTGCTCATCCATCTCCATGACAGTTATCATAGACAATTCTTCATAATGGCGAGGAAGTTGAATTGCTTTGTATACATTAAAAGCAGCTTCCTCGTTGTCAACTCTCATGATCATTTTTCCTTATCTTACTTTAATTATGGCATTATCTGTAGCTAAGAGAGGTCTTCCCAATATAATAGGAACTTTTTCATCAGCTTCAAAATCCAAGATAATGAAATCAGCGAGGAAAATAAATTTCTCAATTTTCAGCAGCACATCTTCAATCACTCCTTCCAGGTAAGCTATGGACCTGTCTGCTAGTTGTAACATCACAGTAGTGAGTTTCGGATCTCCCAAACCCAATTTCTTGTATAAAGACAAAGGCATCAAATTTATGTTTGCTCCCAAATCACAAAGTGCATGGCCTACATCAATATTACCTATTCTCATAGGGATAGTAAAGCTGCCATGATCCTTAAGCTTCTGAGGAAGCTTATTTTGGACCCTTGAAGTGCACTCTTCAGTAAGTGCAACTGTTTCAAAATTCAGTCAATCCCCTCTTGATAGCCACAATATCTTTTAGATACTTGGCGTACTTTGGGATTTCATGAATTGCGTCTACCAACGGAATATTCAATTGAATCTGACTCAACATAGTGAGAAATTTGTTGAACATGCGATATCTTTTTCTGTGATCTTTGTGGAAAAGGTGGTGGTGGTCTTGGAGCATTCAAAGGTGCTGAAATTGTATAATCTTTCTTTTCTTACTGTGTTTCTTTGGGAATCAATTCACCCTCAGGTATAGACTTGTCTTTTCTCTTCTTTGGCAATTCTTCCAATTCCCTTCAAGTTCTAAGTGTTACTGCACTAACTTGCAGATTTTTTTCTGTATCACTTGGAAGAGCACCTGCAGGCCTAGTGTTTTGATTTGTAGCTAGCTATCCCATTTGACGTTAAAGATTTCTAAAGTCAGTTCTGAGTTGTTGATTGTCATGCAACAATTTTTTCAACATTTCATTTGTACTTTATTCTACTTGTTGGGGCGGCCTTTGAGGTTGATTAAAATTCCCTTGGGGTCTATATTGATTCTGATTTGATTGATTTCCACCCCAGGAGAAATTAGGATGATTCCTTCCATATTGAGCCTGTTGGTTCATTGGACATCTGCTTTGTTGCCCCACATAATAAACAGATTCAGGATTTACGAGGCACGTGTCACTTGTGTGATTATCACCACACATTTCACAACAAGTTGACATATTGCATTTGTTGTGTCTGGTTCATTTTCATTTTACTCATTTGATTTGCCAATTTTGCTATGTCTGCTCTCATGGCGGAAAGGTCATCAAGTTCAAGTACCCCTGCTACTTTTTGTTTCATTTCTCTCCTCAGTTCTCTCTCACCTTGCCAATTATGATCATTAGTAGTGAAGTTATTTAGCCGAAGTTGTATTTCACTATATGGTCTCGCCATACAACTACCTCCACAAGCTAAATAAAGGTTCATCTTAGAGGTCTCATCTAATCCATCAACAAAAGTGTGGCCCAATACCTCGTCAGTCTGACAATGATGTGGATTGTCTTGAAGTAGTTTCTTGTATCTTTCCCAAGCTTGGCGTAGAGTCTTACCATCCCGTTGTTAAAACTCAAGAATCTGGCTCCGCAAAAACTTTGTCTTTTTAGTGGGAAAAACTTGATTAAAAATTTCTTTGCTAGATCATCCCAAGTATGGATTGAATTAGCAGACTCCTTCTACAACCATTCTTTAGCTTCCCCCAACAATGAAAAAGGAAATAAGGTCAGCCTGACATAGTCCTTGGAAACATTTGGATAGTAGTAAGTATTCATTATTTCCAAAAAATTCTGAATGTGCCTCTGTGGGTCTTCATGAGATAGACCTACATATTGCCCAGTGGACTGAATTAGCTGTACCATATGCTGTTTAAGCTCAAAGTGACCAGTGATATCAGACTTCACAATAGCCTGAGTCATATTAGCAAGGTTTGGCCTTGTAGCTTCTATCACCGGACGCTCTTGGTTACCTGCCATCACTGTTGGTTGTGGTTGAACTAGAATGTCCAACTCTCTATCTATTTTGTATCTAGCTTCCAACTCCTTCCTCGCTCTATGAAGTGTTCTTTCAATTTCAGGATTAAGAGGAAAGAGATTGTTTGTGCTTCTACTCCTCCACATTCAAGATAAGAGCTTGCGCAACACAAACAAAGTAAACTGAAAATTTAGGTTTAAACAAATAGCTAATAAAAGCTTAAATCATTCAAGTATCTAATTTCTAATTCCCCGGCAACGGCGCCAAAAAATTGTTGCGATGAAAATACTTATCCAAGTGTACGTGATCGACAAGTAATATAGTAGTAAGTAAAGTATCGTTCCCACGAGGAATTGTGATCAACTTCTCGAATAATGGAGACTCAAACAATTATCAATTCAAGGTGATTTATCTCAACATACATAAATAACCAATTTACAATTTACCTTGTAATTAAACAATAATAAAACACAAAATTACTACGACACTTATGCAGTTTTCTTTTGAAAATTTATATAAAAGATATCCCAGGGTCATGGGCTTGCTAGAGATCGTGTCAAGTTATTAGCTTAAGATTGATTTATTGAATTATATGAGTTATTAATCATAGGGTTAATAATACCCATAAGAATCTGTCGAATTCTTATACGCCTATTCAAGTTAAATTAATACATATTTGTCTATGGTATTAATATTAACAAAAATGCTTTTACAATTTTTATTTTTCAACCAAACAAGGCAATTAAGTATATGTCTATCTTAATCGCGAATCTTTCACCCCGATGCCCAGGATTCGAATCTTGTTCTATTTGATTCTATATGCAATCAAGAATTTCCTTTTTTAAGTTTAATTTAAGATTCGTAAATAGTATTTCACTGTTAGCTACGCAGCAAAATAATTAACAGTAGAATCAAATAAACAACCCATAACGATAAATTCAAGATCTTCAATCTAAGCTTCAATATAACAAGATCATCTAATACCCATGACCCAAGAATATTTGGGTTTTTAGCTATAAAAGTCTTAAACATAATACAAGTAAATACTAGGAGAAGATTTGGAAAAACTCTTTCAATCCTTGCTCCAAGTTGATATTCCTCTTGATTTTATTCTCCAAGATGAGTCTACTCCTCCTTCTCTCTCTAAAATCAGATCATCCCCTTCAATAATGGCAGCTTTTGCCTTTTTTACGATGTGTGTGTAGGGGTTTTTGACAATTATGCCCTTTTTGGTCCAAAAGATAACACTTTTAGCGATCAGAGCGTCCAGCCCGGCGCCAGGCGCCCTCCTTAGTGCCCCAATTTTGGGCATACTGTTTTCAGCGCCACAGGTGGAGCCAGGCTTTGCCTGTGGTGCCCAAATGACCCTTTTTCGATTTTCTTGTTCGTTTTAGCTTCAAACCTTGAACGTTTTGCCCCCGCTTGCTCCTGAATCATTCCTACAAGTAAAAATACTTCAAATTAATATAATTCATAGCATTTAACATCCCACATTCACGAAACAAGATTAAAATATGAGGCGATATACATAAACATATATATACTTTAAGCTAAACATCAACAATTATTGTAAATTTAGCAAATAGACAAGTAGACAAATAAGGCTCAAGTAAGAGGGGATTTTAATACACAAATGCTGGGGGAATAAACAAAGTATGGAAGAGAAATTATACAAGGGTTATTTTTTGAAAAAGAAATCAAAAATATTTTTAAGACAAAGAAAGAAAGGGAAAGAGGGTCCTAGGTTTAATCATAATATGAATCATATCAATGCAATACCGGGTAATCACTCCTCAAAAGAGGGGCTACACGTGGTATTAATGCACCGGTCATCATATCCATATCTACCCTTTCCCACCCCACTTAAGGTACTAAAGCGCAGATTGGTCTCGATTACTATTGCATGCTATTACCCGTCCCATTCCTATCAGTCCCGGATGTATGTAGGACTACTATTCATAAAGGGAAGGAATATTAGGCAAATTGGTTTCAAAGGATAAAAATCTAAGGTGACATACAAAACACATACTGCATGTTGGGGGAGCATATAAATAGATACAACACATAACTAGCATGACTTACACATACTTTTTAGGGTCTAATTAAAATACTAAAGACGATGGGAGTTTGATTGAGATCCAGATTCATCAGATACCTCATATAAGAAGCCCAAATCAGGCATGCCTGCTAGTTGGAGCAGTTATTAATTAACAAATGCAAATTCAATTTTATTGTTGATATTAAGTAAGGCTTGCCTAAGTGTTTAGATGGGGGCCTATAGGCGTGATATCTACTAAATTCAAAATGCAGTAAAAGATATTGTTTGAGATCCTATAGGCATACTTGCTAAACCTCGTTAAGCAAGTGAACTAGATTGTTTAAGACTGATTCAGAAAAGACTGATTTTAAACCAATTTCAGATTCTGCAAGTGATGGTATCTACTATTACTGATTTAAACCCTATGAACATGATATCTAACATTGAGTGTGAATTCAACGACTCAAATTTATTTAAGAGTCCCTATAGGCATGATTTCTATATGTTACTGATTTTAGCATTACGAATATAACACTTATTTTCCAGCCATTTAGAACCTAAAACATGATATCTAAGTGGTATGTAGAATTTAAATACGTCCTATAGGCAGGTTATCTAGGAGTGACATTGACCATAAAGAAATTGATATAAACCCTACAGTCATGATGTCTAAGATATAGATTTGAACACAAAGAATTTAAAATAGTCCTATAGATATACTTTCTACTCTTGAGCATACATGTTACCCATCCCTTTTCAGGAGACAACCCCAAATGTTTATTACACTTATTACAAACCAGAAATACTAAATTACAAAAGAAATAAAGAAAAAAAGCTACAACCATAGGAAAGCCTGATTTGACCTCCTATCTAAGATATGCAAGGAACCATATCTTTTTCGATGCCATCATTTCAAAGCCTTTCTCAAACCTGGGTGTGTCAGAGTTCCCTAAGGGCCTCAATAGGACCCTGGGCAGTGCTCACACCCAAGTTACACAACCAGAACAGAGATGAGTGCGGTGTGGCAGTGCCAGTCCTCATGTGTCCAAGTTTAGAGAGAGCTCATGGGGTCCCAAAGAAAGGCTCACATGAGGGAGGCAGAACTTAAGTTCTAAGAAAATAATGAGAGTGCAGGAACAAAGTTTTGAGGGCTGACGGAATAAAGGAGAGGTAAAAGGTGTTGGGGGACAACCATTAACATTTCGGGGAATCAATAAGGGCAGGGGATTGGGAATCCATTGCAAAGGAGCCTATTCACTTAAGCATGGGTTAACTTTGGGCATGGACAACAATAAGAAGTGCTGACATGCATGTAAATCAACCATAACACACAACATATAAGGGAAACATGCAGGTTGTGATCCCAGAGGGATCAAGTTTGGTCATGAACAACAATGTTCAATGCTGTCATGCCCCAAACCAACCACAGATACTAACTACATTGGATAGGGATTCAAAATCCATAAGCTATGATAAATAACAAAAGCATTTATTCAGACAGAAGGGCAGAACATAGCATGCATTAATAATGGAACTATTTAAATACAAACATGAGGCAAACTGGACAGAAAGAAACAGTAAAGAAATATGTTGTTGTTGATGCTGAAAAATTAATCAGATTATACCAGTTAAAGAAGAAAAATGAAGTAAATAAAGTAAGTAGGACTTCAAAGTATAGCCTTGGCTTTCAGCCGGCTAAGCAAACAGTAGCTCAAGTAGTAATAAGTAAGAGAGAGTTTTTCTTTTTGAGTGTAAGTGTGTGTTCAGAACCAAAAAGTTCGTGTTTGTGTTAATGGGAGAGTTTGTATATATAGTAGTTCGAAACTAGGTTAAATAAGGCATGAATCATAATAGTATAGTAATTATGGAACTCGTAATCAATTAGAGCAAAATCAGTATAAGTACTCCCAAAATTTAAGGGAATTAGTTCAAACGGTAATGACAAGTAACAAATAAGGAAAGAAATCAATGTACGACCAACAAGAAAGATTTCAAATTCAGTAAGTATAGGGTAAACAATTAGGGCTAAGTTCAGAAAACTCTAATTATGGAGATAGTTAGTAAGAATCAAAAACCAATGTGGAAAAGGTACACAAATTAGTTAAATTGAGTAGAAAGGGTAGGAATCGAAGGTTTGAGGGAAAGTGTTCAAATCAGACCAAGAAATAAGAAAATCAGAATCAATTAAAAGAAAGTCATGATTCAATGTTTTGCATATAAGTAAAGTAAGACAGAGATGGACAAGAGTCGACATACAACTCTAGCAAACATGAGAGTCAAACAATACTGATTCAATGAGAAAGAGGCAAGTTTTGAACAGCTAAGATGAACACAAGCACATGGAATCAGTGTACGTTTAGGCTTAGAAACTGAGTAGAAACATATCAAGGCAAGATAGTCACGAAAAATCATAAAAACTCAAAACCGAGAACCGGACAGTCATGCTGATACACAAAACTTAACAAAGAACCCCCTGCAAAATTAGGGCTTTCAACATAGATGAGTTAAAGATGTAGCAAACTCATAGAACCAGTCAAGATATGCAAGAAATATTAGTTAAAACACAAAGAATCAGTTAAACAAGGTTTTAAAAGAAGTTCTGAAAATCCTAGTTTTAGAAAAAGATAAGAAACACTTGAAACCGCATGATTCTTGTAGAAAACCTTAAGGACAGTGTAAAACATTAAAGGAACAAACTCAAATCATTCTAGATCTGTATAGATCTAGGAGATATAGGCAGAAATTAGGGTTTTAGAAGAACCCATAATGAGACAAAGAAACATGTCCAGAAACTCAAAGATCGTGTCAAATATAAAATGATTCTGCTTGAAATCACACTAGAATAGCCAAGAATATGTAGGAGATGAACCCTAGACACAGGTCTACATAGCCTCGGGCCCTTGAAGGCCTTAGAGAACACAAGCATAACATGAGAGAAGCCATTGAAGGCTTAAGAGACGATGAGAGGTGACCGGAGATGGCCAGAGATGGGAAGTCGGCGGTTGCGGCTAGGGTTTGGTTGAGAGTTGCTAAGAGAGGAGAGGATCTTAGGGCAGTGGATCCTAAGAAATGATTAGGGTTGGGGTGGTTTAGGATTAAAAAGGCAAGAATCAATTGGGGCCATTGATCTTTCATATCAACAGCCATGATTTAATTGGTTCTGGGTCGGGTAGGTGTACTTGGGGCCTGGGTCTGGTAATTTAAATAGAAATTGGGTTGTGTTGAGTTTAATTTAGACTGCAATTGAAATTCCAATCTCGCTATAATTTGAATAGCCACTTTTCCCTATTTTAATTTATAAAAAATAATAAAATAATTTTTTGTAAATAAATTAAAGGTACTAAAATAATTTATAGTACATAATTAATTATTAAAAATAGCAGACCTAATCTTATAAACATAAATGCAATTTAATTTTAAAAGAGGTTAATATTGTAATTATATATAATTTAACTTTAAAAATACTAAATAAATTTGTAAAAAATGTATAAAAATTACCTTGACTGTATTTTGACATAAATGTGAGAATACAATACATAAATTACAAAAATGATAGTTTTGGAAGTAATTATTTAGTTTTTATAGATAACAAAGGGAAAAATAAATCAATTTAAATCTTTGAAAATTGTGAGAAAATAATAAAATACTTGGATATACTTATATATGCATATATATGCTATTTTAAAAGTATTTTGCATATTGAAAAATATATGTAGGGAAAAATTGGGTGTCAACAACTGCCCCTCTTTACCCAGGAATGATGAAAGAATTTACAGGTAAAGATATGATGGCCAATTTTGACCAAGAGAAATGGTTTGGGAGCGGTCCAGGCCGCATCGTGGCTTCTGAGATGCCTACATATCCCTGGTCCTACAGGAATCAGGCCGTATATAGTTCAGAATCTGTCGGCGGTAGTATGCCAATGGGTATTTCTCAAGAACGGATGTAATATTTCGGTCGGGATGAGTGAGTGGCTTACTAGAATGGTTAGGCTTGATGTGGCTGCAGGCATCGAAACGAGCTCCTACCGGGACAGCCGTTGCATGCTGGTTTCACCTGGAAATAGAAATAATACAAGCATATATTATGCATAAAATTAGAAATGATGCAAGTTTCCATCGGACCATGAATGTTGCATTCAAACAGTTAGGATAACATCGTTAGTCCATGATGTCCTAGGCCATGAAGCATGCAATAAAGGATTCCTAGGCTATGAAATGACGCTCTTGGGCTATGAAAATGGCCTATGAACCATGATGCCTTTGAATAATGATGTGCAAAAGAATGAAAGGGATCCTCAGGCCATGACATGGTGTTCTCGGGCTATGAGGATGGTGCCTTCGAACGATGACGCCTTCAGATAAGTTGGTGATATTTTAGCCCATGAAAGATGCAGTAACGTGTGGCGATCTTTCAGCCGTTCAAATGTGGCTATCTTTTAAGCGTGCAAATGTGGCGATCTTTCATCTATGCAAATGTAGATAAGGTGGAGATCTTTCAGCCATGCAAGTGTGGATAAGGTGGCAATCTTTCAGCCATGCAGATGCAGTATGAGGCAATCTTTCAGCCATGTAGACACAGTATGAGGCGATCTTTCAGCCATGCAGATGCAGTATGAGGCAATCTTTCAGCCATGCAGATTAGATGAGGCGATCTTTCAGTCATGCAGATGCAGTATGAGGCGGTCTTTCAACCATGCAGATGCATATGAGGCAATCTTTTAGCCATGCAGATGCATATGAGGCAATATTTTAGCGGTGTAGATGCAGCGTGAGGCGATCTTTCAGCCATACAGATGCAAATGAGGCGATCTTTCAGCCATATAGATGCAGTATGAGGTGATATTTTAGCCATGCAGATGCAGATGAGGCAATCTTTCAGCCATGAAGATGCAGATGAGGCGATCTTTCAGCCATACAGATGCAGTATGAGGTGATCTTTCAGCCATGCTGATGTAGATGAGGCAATCTTTTAGCTGTGTAGATACAGTATGAGGTGATCTTTCAGCCATGCAGATGCTGATGGATACAACGTTTAGTCTCGAAAGGCAGAATTGTAGCCTTATGCAATACAGAAAAATACAGAGGGAGACAGTGCTTAGTCTCGGAAGGCATAATGGTAGCCTGCAATGCAGAAAAATGCAAAGGGAGACAACGTTTAGTCTCAGAAGGTAGAATGGCGGCCTTATGCAAGAAATAAAATGGCAAATAGTAATAGAGCTTTCTTAGCTAATAGCGTATTGCGATATCGTAAATGCTGGGGACATTATTGTGTGTGGATAGCAAATGTGAAAAATTGCAACCGTTCTGAGAGTTGTATTCTTGAACAATGTTTATCTTGTGAATGTATAGTATGTTTGGATGATTTTGCAATCCAAGTGCTTGCATCCAAAGAAAAATCATAAGTTTTGTAAAGGGGAGGTTAGTTCGTATCCCCATTGGCTTTCCTTGACCTACTTGACTTCGATCTGGAGATACTGTATATGTCATTGGGGTAGCATCACTTAACAAAGAAGTTTTGATGATAGACATGCATGATTTGGTAAAAGTATAACATAAATGTATAATTAAAATAGTATTTTTATGAACTGACGACTGTGTCGCAGCTCGAGACATTGCAACTGCTCTTTCTACAGAATTTTGAGGGTCCTCCTCAAAATTTTGCTCCAGTTTGATGGGTTGATGCTTTGTACTATTGCTCGTGCGGCGATCGGCTGAAATTACTTTGGAATTTTGAGCGTCCTCAAAATTTTGCCCCAGTTTCCAATTTTGGGGGGAAATTAAAATTTTATTTAGTTGTGACCGAACCCATAAAGCTGCCAATGTATCCCCTCTTAAATGGGAATCAGGTCAGACGTAGTTCAATTTACATCATAGAGGAAAGCATAAAGATTACACATAGTAGCGCTTGACTACATCTGAATTAATCTGCTTTGACCAAATTTTTCCATCCATTTATGCAAGTATGAGGGCTCCTCTTGTCAAAACCCGATGAACCATGTATGGGGCCTACCAGTTGGAAGAGAACTTCCCTTTAGCTTCATCTTGATGCGAAAAAGTTTTCTTTAACACCAGTTGTCCCGGTGTGAACTATCTTGGCTTGACTCTCTTGTTGAAAACTCTGGACATCCTGTTCTGATAGAGTTGACCATGACAGACCGCATTCATTCATTTTCCGTCTATACGAGCTAGTTTCTCATAATAACTTTTTACCCATTCTGTACCATTGAGCTCAGCTTCATGTATGATCCTTAGGAAAGGAATTTCTACTTTGGCACGAATGATGGCTTCTGTACAATAAAAGAATATAAAGGATTGCCCCGGTTGATGTTCAGACTGTGGTGTGATACCCTAATAGAGCAAAAAATAACTACTCGTTCCACTGTTTATGATTTTCTATCATTTTCCTCAATATCTTCTTAATATTCTTTTTGGCGGCTTCCACAGCTCCATTCATTTGCAGCATGTAGGCTGTGGAATTCTTGTTGCTAATTCTGAAAGTTTCGTACATTCCTTTCATTAGGTCACTGTTAAGATTGGAGCCATTATCAGTGATGCTCGACTCTGGGATACCAAATCAACAAACAATACGGTCGCAGACGAAGTCTTCCATGACCTTCTTAGTCACTGCCCTGTAGGATGCTACTTCAACACATTTGGTAAAATAATTGATGGCTATTAGGATAAACTTGTGTCCGTTTGAAGCACTGGGCTCAATTGGACCAATAACATCCATTCCCCAGGCTGCGAATGGCCAAGGAGAGCTTATTGCATTGAGCTCCTTCGGCGACACCTTTATCATGTCGGCTTAAATCTGACAGCGATGGCATTTTTGGATGTAATGGATGCAATCTGTCCCTATAGTCATCCAAAAGTAACCAGCCCAGAGTATTTTATTTGCTAAAACAAAATCATTCATATGTGGACCACAAGTCCTAGCATGAATCTCATCTAGAAGCTTGGATGCCTCCTTTGCATCGACACAGCTTAATAACCCCAAATCAGGAGTCCTCCTATATAGAATTCCTCCGCTGTGAAAGAAATTGTGAGACAACTCCACAACATGCACTTCTAGGTATGATTGGCAAGCTCCGGGTAATCTCCTTTCGCCAAATATTCCTTGATATTATGGAACCAAGGTTTTCCGTCTGCTTCCTCTTCAACATTAGCACAGTAAGCTGGCTGATTATAAATCTTCACCGGTATGGGGTCAATGAAATTCTTATTGGGATGTTGTATCATGGATGACAGGGTAGCCAATGCATCAGCGAATTCATTCTGGACTCTAGGAACATGTTGGAACTCTGTCTTTGTGTACCTCTTTCTCAATTCCTGCACATGATACAAATACGGGAGTATCGAGGAATTCTTGGTCGCTCATTCTCCTCGTACCTAATGTATAAGCAAGTCTGAATCTCCAATTACTAGCAACTCTTAAATGCTCATGTCAATGGCCATTTTAAGCCCTAAGATGTAGGTTTCGTATTCGGCCATATTGTTAGTACATGGGAACCTGAGTTTTGCAGACATCGGATAATGCTGGCCGGTTTCTGATACCAAAACTGCTCTTATGCCAACTCATTTGAAATTTGCTTCTCCATCAAAAAACAATCTCCAACAACCATAGGATTCTGCAATGTCCTCTCCTATGAGTGATACCTCTTCATTGGGAAAATATGTTTTTAGGGGTTTGTATTCTCCATCCACGGGATTTTCAGCAAGGTGATCTGCCAATGCATGTCCCTTGATCGCTTTCTAAGTTACATAAACAATGTCGAACTAACTCAATAGGATTTGCCACTTGGCTAGCTTGCTAGTGGGCATGGGCTTTTGAAAGATGTACTTCAAAGGATTCATCCTTGATATGAGATATGTAGTATAGGCACATAAGTAATGCCTCAGCTTCTGAGCTACCCAAGTCAAAGCATAGCAGGTGCGCTCTAACAGAGAATACCAGGCCTCTTACGGGGTGAACTTCTTACTGAGGTAATTGGTGGCCTGCTTTTTCCTCCTCATTTTGTCATGCTACCTTAGAACGCAACCGAAAGTTCTATCCAATACTGCAAGGTAGAGTAATAATGTTCTACTTGGATCAGGCGAGACTAAGACTGGTGGTGTTGACAGGTATTGCTTGATTCTGTTGAAAGCTTTTTGGCAGTCATCAGTCCATTTGGTAGCGGCATCCTTCTTCAAGATCTTAAAGATTGGCTCATAGATAACTGTAGATTGCACTATGAACCGGCTGATGTAGTTAAGTCTTCCCAATACACTCATTACGTCCTCTTCTTCTTTGGCAGTGACAATTCTTGAAAGGATTTGACTTTTGATGGGTCCAGTTCTATTTATCAGCGAATCACAATAAACCCAAGTAATTTCCCAGTAGGAACCCTAAATGCGCACTTTGCAGGATTCAGTTTTAGGTTGTACCTTCGAAATCTATTGAAAAACTTCCTCAAATCTTCCATGTGATCAGTGGCCTTCTTGGACATGATGATAACATCATCTACGTACACCTCAATCTCCTTGTGTATCATATCATGGAAAATGGTAGTCATGGCCCTCATGGGGGTGGCCCCTACATTCTTCAGGTTGAACGGCACCATCTTGTAGCAGTAGATTCGCCACGGCATAAAGAAAGCCATTTTCTCGGCATCTTCCGCATCCATTCAGATATGATGATAACCAGTGAAACAATCCACAAATGACTGCAACTCATGCTTGGCACAACTGTCGATTAGGATGTGTATATTTGGCAAAGGGAAGTCATCTTTCGGACTGGCCCAGTTGAGATCCCGGTAGCCGACACAGACTCTTACCTTCCTTTCCTTCTTTGGTACTAGTACAATGTTGGCTAACCATGTCGGATATTCTACTACCCTGAGAACCTTAGATTTGACTTACTTAGTGACTTCTTCCTTTATTTTCAAACTCATGTCAGGCTTGAACTTTTTGAGCTTTTGCTTTACCGGCGCATATGTTGGATCGGTTGGCAGTTTGTGAGCCACAATAGATGTACTTAGACAAATCATGTCATCGTACGACCACGTGAATATGTCCTTATATTCCTTTAGAAAATCTGTGTACTCCTTCTTTTCTGATGGTGATAAGTGGATGTTGATTCGTGTTTCTTTGAAATTTTTTACGTATCCTAGTTTAACAATATCAATTTTGTCCAGGTTGGACTTAGGTCTGTTCTCAGATGTTGATTCATGTTTCTTTAACATTTTTTACGTATCCTAGGTTAACAATATCAACTTTGTCCAGGTTGGACTTAGGTCTGTTCTCAAAATTCTCAACTTCCTCAACAATCTCTTCTGGTATGTCATCTTCCTCTGAATCTATGTCCATTTGCTGCGTTGTCTTGTTGCATGTCACAGTCGTTGGTTCATCAAGATAAGTAATAGTAATGTTGTATAAGTAAAATAATGAGAGAAAAATAATAATAATAATAATGAGCGTTGATTCATAAGAAAAGATTGCATAATAATTTTGAACAATGAGATCTTATTGAGAAAATTGAAAATATGCGGAAGGATAAATCTTTTAGTAAATCAAAACAGTGCTTGCTTTAGCGTTGCTACCCTGAGGCTCGTCGAGCTCTGGTTGTTCTGATAGACCAGTTATTGAGACGTGCTCCTCTTCTTACGGCTTGTATGGAAGGGCCTTCCTTCCCCTCCTCCTCGAACATAACATATCAATCCATATCATTGTCTAAAAACAAATTTTTCACTACTGTGAGCACCTTTTCTTCGTCCGTCCCATAGACGACGTCAGCCTATTTGAAGGTCTGCTCCAAAAACCGTATTAGCTATTACAATGGGTAGTAAGGACCACGTCATGGCGGTGACCAGTTGTTGAACTCTTCCAAAGTGTATTCGTATCCCAGACCAAAAGTAGTGTTGTGCTTTTTGAGCTTTATGGGTTTTGCAATCCCCTAAAGGTTATTGCCGAACCCCTTTCCAGGTTCGTACCCACTCCGGTTCAATATACTCTTGATCTTGTTGTCCAACTATTTATCTTTGTCAACAGCATTGACTCGCTTGATATGGTGGTAGGTCTCCCCGCTTAACTTTCTTCTTCCCCCTATCACTGGAATGGTCTGACGACTGTATATGGGCTTGCTGCTATCACCATGAATGATTACTTCCTGGTGATTCCATTCAAATTTCACGACCTGATGCAGTGTCAAAGCCACAGCCCCCGCAGAATGAATCCAAGGGCATCCTAATAACAAGTTGTAGGATGCGGTCACATCTATTACTTAGAACTCAACATCGAACCGGGTTGGTCCCATCTGAAGACACATGTTGATCTTACCGATGGTGGCCCTCTATGATCCATTAGGAGCTTTTACTTTTATTGCTCCTTCTTTTGTCTCGTGCAAACCTTTTCCCAACTTCTTGAGCGTTACCAGAGGATAGATATTAATGTTGGAACCCTCGTCGACCAGGATCCTGCTGATGAAATAGTCCTCATATTGTACGGTGATATGCAGGGCTCTGTTGTGACCCAACCTTCAGGTGGTAGCTCATCCTTATAGAAGGTGATTTTGTGGCTCTCTAATACCTGTCCCACCATGTCGGCTCCCACCATGTCGGCCATTTCCCCGCCAGTGAAGTTGCTTGGTACGTAGGCTTCACTTAGCACCTTTAGCAGAGCATTTTTGTGTGTCTTAGAGTTCTGTAGCAAAGAGAGGATAGATATTTGTGCTCGTATTTTGTTCAGCTGGTCAATGAACGAATACTCCTTGGCATGTATCTTTCTCCAAAGGTCATCTGGACCTGTTTCGATGATGAGTGGCCAGTTTGAGGCATGCTTGCTTGACTTAGCTAGGTATTCAGGGGTATAGACTCTCCCCGTTCTTGTCATTCCCTATTGCAATAGTCTCTTCGAACCTGACCTTGCCTTTTCTCCTAGCCTCAGCTGTGTAATCCCAGGGTATAGCTTTTGTATAGAATGAGGGCACAACAGATATTAACACTTGGATTGGTGTTGCCACCTTTACTTCAAATGGGACACGTTTTTTGGGTGGCAAAATAGCAACTTCAAATGGTGCTGGTGCCTTTGCTGATTGAGCTGCTTCGAACTTAATAGGGATAGACACATCTACCTCAGTGACCTTAGATGGTTGAATCTGGACCATGATGGGGTTAAGAGTAACTGCTGGCTTCTTTGGATCGTCGCCTTCTGTGATCAACCCGATGGATCCCTCGGGATCCCAGTCATCTTCCACCTCAATCATGTGAATACCCCTGCATTTATGGTCCGACAGAGGTTTCTTGTAGACATTCGCAGCGGGTTCATTTACTAAAATAACCCTATTATTGATCAAAGACTAGATCTTGTCTTTCAAGGAGCGATATTCGTTGATGGTGTGTCCCTTCATGCCGGAGTGGTATGCACAGGATTTGTTTAGGTTGACCCATTGAGAATGATTCTCTGGGGTTGAAGCAAGGATGGGGGTGACATAATCGGCGGCTTTGAGTCTCTCGTATAGTTGGTCAATGGGTTCAGCAATGGCTATATATTGTTTGGAAGACCTGCGGTCAAAATTTGGTCATGGTCTAGGGAAGTTTTGACAAGGAGGAGGTGACTAATAGTGGGATGGTTGAGTATTGTAAGCTTGGTAGACATGTGCGGATTAGGAATATCTGGGTGAAGTAGGCTGATAAATGGGAGGTGGATATGGTTGAAAGGCGGGCGGTAAGGGTGCTTGGTAATTCGAAGTGGGCTAATATGTGAGTGGAGGTGTCAGGTAGGTTTTGCATTTGATAAGAGATTTAGTTCTTTGTACAACCATCATAACTCATACGTCTCTCTTTTTGGACACACCACCGAACTTCAAGGCTTTGTTTGTAGCTTGCAAGGCCTCAAAGTTTGTGACCATACCGCTCTTAATGCCTTCTTTGATTCATTCCCCCAGCTTGATAATGTCAGAAAATTTACGGTTTTCAATTATCATTAGTCGTTAATAGTATTGCGGGTCTTAGGCCCGGACGAAGAATTTGTTTATTTGTTCCTCCTCCAAGGTAGGTCTGACCTTAGCGGCTTCCGACCTCCAGCGAGTAGCATACTTGCAAAATGTTTCTGTAGGTTTCTTCTTCAGATTCTGAATATATAATACATCCAAAATATTTTCTATGTTAAATTTGAACATGTCCATGAAATCAGAGGCCATACCGACCCAACTTGACCATTTATTAGGATCTTGGCTGATGTACCAGGATAGTGCATCTCCTTCTAGACTCCTCATGAATAGCTTCATGCGAATTCTCTCGTCTTTTCCTAACCCAACCAGCTTGTCATAATATGTCCTCAAATGGACCTTGGGATCACCTGTACCGTCAAATATTTCGAACTTTAGAGGGTTATTTGGCTAGTCAATTTCTTAAGTTCTTCAACTAGGTTCCTGATAATCAAATCCTTATCATCAGACTCGAGTATGCCTGAGATGGGTTGGGTGGAGAGTGGCAAGGTATCCACATAGATATGGGTGTTATAGTAGGTGTGGAAGTGGTTATTTGTGGAGTTTTGGAGTTCTGGGAGAAGCAATGGGATGTTATTTGTGGTGTGGCAAGTGTTGCATTGTGTCTTTGGTGGAATGACATGGGGAGCACGATGATTTTGTTGCTTTGGGATGTTTTGGGGTGGTGTAGGGTTTTGAGTAGTAGGAAAGGTGATATCCAGGGTGCTGAGCGAGAATGACAAACTTGCCAGATTCCGAACCTAGTCGAGCTCTTCCTGGAACTTTAGCAATTTTTGTTCAAGCTGGGATACATTTACCTTAGGAACCTGAGTACCATGACCTCTACCCATTCAGTTGAATTCTCCTTTCTGACGCTGTTCAAATCTTCCATCTTGCCTTTGTTCTTGTTCTTAATAGGACTTAGAGAAGGAGTGGGTGGAGGGTCCTTGGATCTTCTGGAATAGGATAATGTTGCCAGAGTGCTCGAACTAACCTTTGGGGAGGAGAATAACAAAACAAAAGTAAAATAAAAAGGTAACCAAGTTAGTGAGGATCATAAAAAATGTTGCAATATTTAAACACATTATGTAGAAATATAAAGCGTGTCCTAATTTGGGAGCTTCGTTATGCCCGAGGTAGGCCTAGAGACAAGTTGACTTGTAGAACTTAGGATGTTAAATGCCTCATTTCATTGATAAAAAAATATATGAATCCCATATTGATACTAAACAAACAGGAAATGAAAATCACTAATGGCCATTGGCCTTATTACACTTTATAAAGCTAAAAGAAAATTTCCTATCTACTTTGTCCCAGAAGGACCTTCCTCAGGTTGAATACTTTTGTTGATCAGATCCTCCAGTTCACATAGGTTCACCAGTAAAAGTGCCTTCATCAGGTGTTCTCCTTCATTTTCCTCAGCGTTTTGGCAGTCGGTGACTCTCTTCCTCACTTTGCCTTCCAATTCCAGCAAACCGTATTCCAGATATTCCAACTTTTCACTAGCTTTGGCGGCCCTCACTTTCCACTCATTGATTTGGTCAATTGATGGAAGACTCCTCCACCAGTCTAGCAAGAGTGGAGGCATGCTAGTCATATCGAAACTGGGGACCTCGTGCCTCATTTTTTGCAAAACAAAAGGGTTAGACCCTACCCCCACCAGACTCGACTATTTAATAAAAACAAATTAGCATGAAGCATTTAGTTCTCCAAATAAATTCACAAAACGGGGTAATGTCCACTTGGGCTTGGGGGACCCAGTGGACTTTGGACAATGCTATCTTAAAGGATTATTATGTGGACAACATAACTGACCCAGCTAGGTTTGACCATGATGCATGCACATTTTGAACAGAGTAAGGTTTTTATTAGGTTTTAGACTGGTACCCTTGAGCGGACAACTCAAGGGGGAAGGCACGAAACCGTCGACTACACGGTTGATCGGCTAGTTTTACCGCAAATATGCCTTTTCAAATTTAGGGGTAATGATATAGGAATATGCCTTTCAGAGGAGGAGCACTGATGCACCTGTGAGGAGGTGTGAGCGACTGGCGGTGGTGGGTATAAGGAAAGGTAGAGGGAGACCTAAGAAGTATTGGGGAGAGGTGATAAGGCAAGACATGGCGGGACTTAGGATTGCTGAGGACATGGCCCTAGACAGGGAATTGTGAAGGTCAAACATTAAGGTTATAGGTTAGGAGGAAGTTGCGAATATTCCTACAGCGCACTAGAGTGAGAGTAGTCGGTAGGAGTTAGGCTTAGGATGCTACTAATCACCTACTGATACAAGGCTTTAAATGTTGGATATTAGTTTACCTTCCTTCTCTCTTGTATTTCCTACCTTCCTTATATTACTGTTATTTTGCTATTTTAAGTTATTTTATTTATGTAATGCATTGTATGTTATTTTACTATGAGTTTATCGATAGTACTAATATACCATCACTTGGTGCTTTATTGAGTCGAAGGTCTCCTGGAAATAGCCTCTCTGCCCCTCGGGACAGGGTTAAGGTCTGCATACATACTAGCCTCCCCAGACCCCACCTGTGGGATTATACTGGGATATCGTTGTTGTTGTTGTTGACATAGGAAGAGCACAACAACTCATTATAAATGTTGCTATGGTATTTGTTTTGGCACGAGTAGAGTATGATGTTGATAATGATTAGGCAATAAATAAAAGCATGTTGACATGTATTTGCACGTTTAGAAAGCAGTAAATACCGCAATTTCACAATCTAAAGTAGTACTAAAAGAAAGAAACAAAAAGACAAGTTAGTTTTGTAATGGAAAAAGGGAATTGAATGCATAAAGGAATTAAACAAGTAATTGCACTTAAAGAGATATAAATTTACAATAACAGTTTGAAATGGTAAAAAATCCCCAGCAGAGTCGTCATGCTATTGCGCCCCCTTTTTTACCTCCTCGCGGCGGGAGAATCGGGTTTATGACATTTTGGGTATAGGGAAACTCGTTATTTTTAGGAACTGGGTTTTGCATTTTCGAAGAGTCGCCACCTAATGATTGGTTGTGCATTAGCACACCTTACAGGGTTCAATTACAACTATGCTTTGATAACCATAGATATGGTAAGGGCTTTGAAATTATCCCAAGGGAAAGGTGTTAGGCACCCCTCAGGATCCATTAGTGTGGTTTCCAGCCAAACAATTATTGTGAATTTAACAAATAGACAAGTAGACAAATAAGGCTCAAGTAAGAGGGGATTTTAATACACAAATGCTTGGGCAAGAAATAAAGTATGGAAGAGCAATTATACAAGGCTGATTTTTTGAAAAAGAAATCAAAAATATTTTTTTAAGACAAAGAAAGAAAGGGAAAGAGGGTCCTAGGTTTAATCATAATATGGATCACTTCAATGCAATACCTGGTAATTACTCATCAAGGAAGGGGATACATGTGGTATTAACGCACCGGTCATCATATCCATATCTACTCTTTTTCACCCCGTTTAAGGTACTAAAGCACGGATTGGTCTCGATTACTATTGCATGCTATTACTCGTTCCATTACTATCAGTCCCGGAGTTATGTAGGACTATTATTCCTAAAGGGAAGGGATATTAGGCAAATTGGTTTCAAAGGATAAAAATCTAAGGCGACATACAAAACACATACTGCATGTTGGGGAGGAGCATATAAACAGATACAGGCTCAAATACTCCTCCTAGAACAAAAGCACATAACTAGCATGACTTACACATACTTTTTAGGGTCTGATTAAAATACTAAAGACAAGGGGAGTTTAATTTAGAGCAACATTCATCAGATACCTCATATTAGAAGCCCAAATTAGGCCTGCCTGCTGGTTGGAGCTGTTACTAATTAACAAAGGAGAATTCAGTTTTATTGTTGTTATTACTTAAGGTTTGCCTAAGTGTTTAGACAGGTTTTATAGGCATGACATCTACTTAATTTAGAATGCGGTGAAACAGCAAAACAAATTGTTTGAGATCCTATAGGCATGCTTGCTAAACCTCGTTAAGCAAGTGAATTAGATTGTTTAACACTGATTCAGAATAGACTGATTTTAGACCAATTTCAGATTCTGCAAGTGATGGTATCTACTATTGCTGATTTAAACCCTATGAACATGATATCTATCATTGAGTGTGAATTAAACAACTAAAATTTATTTAAGAGTTCCTATAGGCATGATTTTTATATGTTACTGATTTCAGCATTACGAACTTGACACTTATTTTCTAGCCATTTAGAACCTAAAACATGATATCTAAGTGGTATGTAGAATTTAAATACGTCTTATAGGCAATTTATCTAGGCATGACATTGAACATGAAGAAATTGATATAAACCCTATAGTCATGATGTCTAAGATACAGATTTGAACACAAAGAATTTAAAACAATCCTATAAGCATACTTTCTACCCTTGAGCATACATGATTACCCATCCCTTTTCATTAGCCAACCCCAAATATTTATTATAACTTATTACAAACCAAAAATACTGAATTATAAAAGAAATAAAGAAAGAAAAAGCTACAACCATAGGAAAGCCTAATTTGACTTCCTATCTGAGATATGCAAGGAACCGTATCTTTGCCAATGCCATGATTTCAAAGCATTTCTCAGACCTGGGTGTGTCAGAGTTCCCTAAGTGCCTCGATAGGACCCCGAGTAGTTCTCACACCCAAGTTACACAACCAGAATAGAGATGAGTGTAGTGTGGGAATGCTAGTCCTTATGTGTCCAAGTTTAGAGGAAGCTCATGGGGTCCCAAGGCAAGGCTCACATAAAGGGGCAGAACTTAAGTTCTAAGAAGATAGTGAGACTATAGAAATAGAGTTTTAAGGGCTGAGGAAATAAAGGAGAGGGAAAGGGTGATGGGGGACAACCATTAACATTTTAGGGAATCAATAACATCACAAAATGGGGCAGCAGATTAGGAATCAGTTGCAAAGGAGCCTATTCACTTAGGCATGGGCTAACTTTGGCCATGGACAGCAGTAAAAAGTGCTGACATGCCTATAAATCAACCAGAACACACAACAAATAAGGGAAACATGGAGGTTGTGATCCCAAAGGGATCAAGTTTGTGTCATGAACAACAATGCTCAATGTTGTCATGCCCCAAACCAACCACAGATACAAACTACATTAGGGATAGGGATTCAAAGTCCACAAGGTATGATATATAACAAAAGCATTTATTCAGACAGAAGGGCAAAACATAGCATGCATTAACAATGGAACTATTTAAATATAAATAGGAGGCAAACTGGAAGGAACTAAACAGTAAAGAAACATGTTGTTGTTGAAGCTGAAAAATCAATCAGAACATACCAGTTTAAGAAGCAAAGTGCAGTAAAGAAAGTAAGCAGGACTTCAAAGTATAGCCTTGGCTTTCACCCGGCTAAGCAAAAAATAGCTCAAGTAGTAATAAGGAAGAGAGAGTTTTTCTTTTTGAGTGTAAGTGTGTGTTCAGAACCAGAAAGTTTGTGTTTGTTTTAATGGGAGAGTATGCATATATAGTAGTTCGAAATTAGGTAAAATAAAGCATGAATCATAATAATATAGTAATTATGAAACTCAGAATCAATTAGAGCAAAATCAGTATAAGTACTCCCATAATTTAAGGGAATTAGTTTAAACAGTAATGGCAAGTAACAAATAAGGAAAGAAATCAATGTACGACTAACAAGAAAAGATTTTAAATTCAGTAGGTATAGGGTAAACAATTAGGGCTAAGTTCAGAAAACTCTAATTATGGAGATAGGCAGTAAGAATCAAAAACCAATGTGGAAAAGGTACACAAATCAGTTAAATTGAGTAGATAGGGTAGGAATCGAAGGTTTAAGGTAAAGTATTCTAATCAGACCGAGAAATAAGGAAATCAGAATCAATTAAAATAAATTCATGAGTCAATGTTTTGCATATAAATAAAATAAGACATAGATGGTTAAGAGTCGACATACAACTCTAGCAAACATGAGAGTCAAACAATATTGATTCAATGAGAAAGAGGCAAGTGTTGAACAACTAAGATGTGCACAAGTACATGGAATCAGTGTAAGTTTGGGCTAAGAAACTGAGTATAAACATATCAAGTCAAGATAGTCACGAAAAATTATAGAAACTCAAAAACGAGAATAGGCCAGTCATGATGATACACAAAACCAAACAAAGAACCCCCTAAAAAATTAGGGCTTTCAACATAGATGAGTTAACGATGTAGAAAAGTCATAGAATCAATCAAGATATGCAAGAAATATTAGTTAAAACACAAATAATCAGTTAAACAAGGTTTTAAAAGATGTTCTGAAAACCCTAGTTATTGAAAAAGATTAAAAACACTTGAAATCACATGATTCTTGTAGAAATTCTTAAGGACAGTGTAAAACATTAAATGAACAAACTCAAATAACTCTAGATCTGTATAGATCTAGGAGATATAGGCCGAAATTAGGTTTTCAGAAGAATCCATAATGAGACGAAGAAACCTGTCCAGAAACTCAAAGATCGTGTCAAATATAGAATGATTCTACTTGAAATCACAATGGGATAGCCAAGAATAGGCAGGAGATGAACCCTAGACGCAGGTCTGCATGGCCCCAAGCCCTTGAAGACCTTAGAAAAGACAAGCATAGCATGAGAGAAGCCATTGAAGGCTTAAGAGACGATGAGAGCTGACCGGAGATGGCCAGAGATTGGAAGTCAGCGGTTGACAGCTAGGGTTTGGTTGAGAGTTGCTTTGAGAGGAGAGGATCTTAGGGCGGGAGATTCTGGGAAATGATTAGGGTTGGGGTGGTTTAGGATTAAAAAAGGCAAGAATCAATACGGGTCATTGATCTTTCAGATCAACGGCCATGATTTAATTGTTTCTGGGTCGGGTAGGTATATTTGGGGCCCGTGTCAAGTAATTTAAATAGAAATTGGGTTGGGTTGAGTTTAATTTAGGTTATAATTGAAATGCCAATCTGGCTATAATTTAGATAGTCACTTTTCCTTATTTTAATTTATCAAAAATAATAAAATAATTTCTGTAAATAAATTAAAGGTACTAAAATAATTTATAATACATAATTAATAGGCACGTGTGTCGACGCCCCTTTTTTCCCCCTTTCTAAAAGAAAGAAATCGAGTTTACGATATTATGGACAAAAACAACTCTTATTCCCTTTTGAGGAATTGGGTTATAGAATTTGAAGATTTTCCACCTAATGGTTATCGTGCATTAGGACACTTTAAAGAAAAGAAGAAGATTTGAAAGAAAACCAGAGTTCAGGTAAGGGCTTGAGATTATCTCGAGGGGAAGGTATTAGGCACCCCTCAAGATCCACTAGTGTGGTTCTCGGCCATGATTAATTGTGACTTTAAAGGAGTAGAAAGCTAGTAAGGTTTACACATAATATTTATAAGTAAGCTTAAAACTTTGAAAAGAAAAGGAAGAATAGACAATTTTTAGAAAAGGAGTTGATGCAAAGAAATGAAAGCACTTAAGGAAAATATTACAAAAAGAAAAGAAAGGAGGTCCTAGATTTAAATATAATATGGATAACATCAATGCAATACCCAGCAATCACTCCACAAAAGAGGGGTCGCACGAGATATTAGCACACCGGTCATCATATCCATATTCTACCCTTCCCGACCCGTAAAGGTTATTTGAACGTGTGGATTGGTCACGAGTGCTTATTGCGTGTTATTACCCGTCTCGTCCTATAAGTCCTAGAGGGTATTTAAGACCACTATTCCTATAAGGTGAGGACTAGGTTGAACCCTTAGGTTTAAAGGTCAAAAATACTAGACGACATACAAAACAGAGAGGACTTCATGTAAGGAATCATATAAGGGCATGTAAAAATCTCAAATATCCCTCCAAAGATAGACACATAATTAGCACATCTCAATCACATTTAAGGTCTAAAGAAATGGGAGTTTAAAAACTGTAGTGTCGAAAATAGGTTTAAATAGAAGACAAAAATTTAACCAGAATTTCAGAAAGTTGGACGAAAATTTTTAAAACTTGAGAAAATGGCAGTAAATACATAACGTTTTAGGAATCAGTAAGAAAACACTTTGAAACACACTTGGAAAATATATTGTAAAGATGTCAAAGATGTGGTATTCTGATAAAAAGAAATAGCACAGTTTCGGACAGGAGGAAAAAACAGATGCAAAATCATTCGGGATTTCATGAGTGTAAAAGAGAGAGAGAGAGAGAGAGAGAGAGAGAGAGAGAGAGAGAGAGAGAGAGAGAGCAGTAAGTATATCAGTATGGAAACATACTTTTGAAAATTACAGAAGATATTAAAGACATAGTATTCTGATAAGTTTTAGAAAATAGTAGTTCAGTTCTAGACTGGAAAGGTAACTTAGTAGAAAAACATATAGATGTGATTAAAAATAGGACGGGAGTTTAGTAGGAAAACCAAGCAAACTTTATAGAGACAGAAACAAGTCCGGACAGTTAAAAGAGGTGAAAATAGCTTAAACATTACTAAAAAGATCAATTGATTTTATCCGGCCTAAGGCTTGCCTAGGCGTTAAAGACATTGCCTGATTATATAAAAGGAAGTGGACATATATATTTGTTTTCCAGTTTTTAAAAGAAATTGTTAACCAGCTTTATGTTACTAAAAGAAACTAATGAGGCATTCAAACAATTGCAACTCAAACGAAAATCCTAATTGACATGATACCTAATGCACACAAGGCTCCTAAGAACATGGTCTCCAAATGCAGCAGCAATGACAGTAACTTGTTGGTTATTAACTGATTGTGATTATAACAATGAGTAAAATAACAAGCTAAAATGTAAAAGAGCCTAAAATAAGATTTCTAGTCGTATGAGATGCATATCCTAGACAGGATATCTATTGCACAAATAAGAAAATCCATACAAGCATGTTTTCTACCCGTACCCTTAAACTAAGCATGCATAGTCCCCCCCCCCC